>JAXIVH010000082.1:331229-368729 GCA_036785325.1 Urophycis tenuis | reverse complement strand
TGGCGCAATCGGTTAGCGCGTTCGGCTGTTAACCGAAAGGTTGGTGGTTCAAGCCCACCCAGGGACGGGTGCATTTTGAGTGTGATGACAGTCGACGAAACAAGCGTTTGACAATCAAAACTCCAAGACACCTCATGTTGCATGCATCCGCCTCTTCTAATGAGCAAAATTCCCTCATGTTGTCATACTTGGCATTTGCGTACAACGATACACAGACACCAAGACCTTCCACAAGTCTCTGTGGCGCAATCGGAATGCGTGTGCTTGTGGCTAGTCTTGTTAGGTGTAATTACATGTCACAAGTGTTCCTCATGGCTACACCATGCTGTGTTTTTGCAGTGGGCGCTCAAGAAGAAGCCCATCAATGCTCATTCTCCCAAGGTTCTTCAGCAGGGTTTGACATCAAAATCAAAACGCTGCCCAAAGAGAGACCAGAAAATGGCTGTCCACCGACGGTCCCCATCCAACCTGACAGAGCTTGACAGGATCTGCAGAGAAGAATGGCAGAAACGCCCCAAATCCTGGTGTGCAAATTTTGTTGCATCATGCCAAAGAAGACTTGAGGCTGTCATTGCTGCCAAAGGCCCTTAAACTAAGTGCTGAGTAAAGGGTCAGAATACTTTGTAAAATCCTGATAAAGATAGAAGGCTTCACGAATGTGCGTGTCATCCTGGAGCCCGATTTCCAAGCAGTTGTTTTCCCGGGGGCGCGGCTTCAAAAGGTAGCGCATTGTTGTGCACAACGACATGCAAGACCAGAGGTTAAGGTTGCTCCATCGGCAGTGCGTGTTCCGTCACAGGCCGCTGTTGGCCATCGCTTCTCTGCCTTTTGGCTAAGATCAAGTGGTAGTATCTGTTCTTATCAGCTTAATGTCTGATATGTCCTCTATGTGGGGACTACATATTAAACATAGAGGGCCACCGTTGGGCAGATTACCAAGCCGGCGAGTGGGACAGGCGGGCCTTGGCAGCAGGCGCATGTGTTAACTCTGGTTTCACTACAAATCGTACAAGCCTTTCGCCTTTTACTAAAGACTTCCGTGGAGAGGAACACCCAAGAGTTTAGGGAATTTTTCTGGTGGGCTTTGCCATGTGGCAGAGCTCTGCATTACTGTGAAAATGATTGCTCTCTCCCTCTGAAAGCTCCTCCAGCTCCAAATGCTGCTCCGTGCAATTCAGCATTGTCCCAGAGATGCCGTGTCACCGGTGACGGTGTGCCGCTCTGTTTGTGAGGTAATATGAATCGGGGTTGTCCAGAGACCACGGTAGCCTAAAACCCCACCACCAGGGGCACGCTTTTCCCTGTGTTTAATAGCCTTGATGGCATTTCTTTCTGCAAAATCCCAGAAGTCGAATACAGCAAAGCATGAAACAAAAAAGATATTCACTCACTCATTATATTACGAATAATGAGTGTTGGAATTGTATCTTACGGGTGCAGATATCACAATAACGATTGTCGTTTGTTAGTTGTGGCATAATGGTCAATAAAATGTAAGCACCATGATGTAGACTCTTATGTGAGAGAATCAGTGCAGCATGTGAGCCGTGTACTAGGCATACTTACCTGGCAGGGGAGATACCATGATCAAGAAGGTGGTTCACCCAGGGTGAGGCTCAGCCATTGCACTCCGGTTGTGCTGACCCCTGCGAATTCCCCACATGTGGGAATCTCAACTGCAAAATTTCTGGTAGTGGGGGACTGCGTCCGCGCTCTCCCCTGGTGTGCTTGTGGGAAAATAAATACCAAAGTTTAACTTACGTTGCCTGCGGCTGTCAACGGGGAATTGACTAGATGTGGAATTTATGCCACCATGAATGAACTTTTCAAATGTCTGAGATTGTTGGTTTAGTTAGCAGCACCAAACAAGGACATCATCTTCATTAATAAGGTAACGCAGTTCATTTGTAGAAAGGACTGTGGGCAAGATTGTTGTTTGCGAACGGTTGACATCTTGTCTATGTAATTCCTCAATCGCAAATTGCTGCTGGCAGCAATGCGCCTTGATGGCATTTATTGATGCAAAATCTCAGGTAGTGGATGGCTGTTTGTTTGACCCATCTGCTTCTAGGTCTACTCAGAACCTCCGATGAATCTGTCCTGCTTTTGGGGTTCCTGTGCCAAGTCGACGTCCAGTCGTTGCGCTTTGACTTAGAGGACTGCTGGGCTCCTATGTCCTCTCCTCGTTAGTATAGTGGACAGTATCGCTCGCTCAAGCAGCTCTCCTTAGCTCCAAGTGGTGCTGTGGCTTAGCTGGTTAAAGTGCCTGTCTAGTAAACAGGAGACCCTGGGTTCAAATCCTAGCAGTACCTGCAGTTATGTAAGACTCCAATTCTTTTCCTTACCATTTTTCCTTTATTAACGCACATCAGGTAGTGCCACGTTGGACCAATTTCAGAGAAATTTCACTCAGCGACAGCAGAGGTACTGTGGCTTAGCTGGTCAAAGCGCCTGTCTAGTAAACAGGAGACCCTGGGTTCAACTCCCAGCAGTACCTGTCATTGCCCTTCTCCTAGTTTACATTGTGATGCCAGTTTCTGTGTACCAAAAAAATATCGGAATCATCTAAACCGGACCTTTTGCAACCCATGTCTATCGCATATTATGAGATTGCCTCTGTGAAGGAATAACTTAGCCTTTGATTGTTTGTTTGCCACACAAATAGTGCATTCCTTTGTAACATTGATCAGAATCTTTCTATTGAAGTGTTGTGGCCCTTAACCTATCCAAACCAATCTAACAGAGGAGATATTCAAAGTTGGGGTTCAAAATTAAAGTTGAAAGCTTTGCAAGGAGCAAGTGAACTGTACAAAAGACATGGCATGCAAAGCATTCTGGTTAATTGTCAACAACTCATTTGGACTTTAAAGGTTCTCTCCGAAACGCAACGTAGCAGTTGAGTCCGAGCCCGGTTAGCTCAGTTGGTAGAGCATGAGACTCTTATTCTCAGGGTTGTGGGTTTGAGCCCCACATTTGGCGCAGTAATCTTTGCAAATGATGCTGGTGTTTGCTGTACTTTTCTGTCAATCTTCTCTCTATGCTTTGTGACACAATGGGCATACAAAGTACACAGGATCTCCTAAGATAAAGTCCAAAAGTACTGAGTGTTATCTGATGTGCTACTTAATCAACCTTTATTTTTCTCACGCATCCAAGGAATCATGTCAGACCGAGGTTGTTGTTTTCTCAATTTTTAGCTCAAGAAGTTCACTTTGGCTGCCAGTGGTGCTGTGGCTTAGCTGGTTAAAGTGCCTGTCTAGTAAACAGGAGATCCTGGGCTAAATCCCAGCAGTACCTGCAGTTAAGACTCCCAGTCGTTTCGATTCCTTTTCCTTGCCATTTTTTCTTTATTAACGCACATCAGCTAGTGCTACATTGGACAAATTTCAGAGAAAGTTCACCCTATGACAGCAGAGGTACTGTGGCTTAGCTGGTCAAAGCGCCTGTCTTGTAAACAGGAGACCCTGGGTTCAACTCCCAGCAGTACCTGTGATTGCCTGTCTCCTAGTTTACATTGTGATGCCAGCTTTTTTTTCACCAAAAAAATATCAGAATCATCTCAACCGGAGCTTTGTTGTTAGGTGTAATTACATGTCACAAGTCCTTTGAGCCTAACTTCTTCATGGCTACACCATACTGTGTTATTGTAGTCGGCGTTCAAGAAGAAGCCTATAAATGCTGATTCTCCCAAGGTTCTTCAGCAGTGTTTGACATCAAAATCAAAATGCTGCCCAAAAGGAACCGCCCAACGTGGGGCTCGAACCCACGACCCTGAGATTAAGAGTCTCATGCTCTACCGACTGAGCTAGCCGGGCGATAAAAGTCCTTTTAGCTGTTCTTTTGGAGGGACCCACACACAGATCTGGAAGCACACAACAGCTGTTGGACATCCAGAACAGTGGGTTCCACACAAAGTTAATGATCAAATTGCCATCTTTTGACGTCCTTAGCCTTTTGTTTGCCGATACACTGACTGACACCAGCAGCAGCTGCTGCCTGACGTCTCTGTGGCGCAATCGGTTAGCGCGTTCGGCTGTTAACCGAAAGGTTGGTGGTTCAAGCCCACCCAGGGACGGGTGCATTTTGAGTGTGATGACAGTCGACGAAACAAGCGTTTGACAATCAAAACTCCAAGACACCTCATGTTGCATGCATCCGCCTCTTCTAATGAGCAAAATTCCCTCATGTTGTCATACTTGGCATTTGCGTACAACGATACACAGACACCAAGACCTTCCACAAGTCTCTGTGGCGCAATCGGAATGCGTGTGCTTGTGGCTAGTCTTGTTAGGTGTAATTACATGTCACAAGTGTTCCTCATGGCTACACCATGCTGTGTTTTTGCAGTGGGCGCTCAAGAAGAAGCCCATCAATGCTCATTCTCCCAAGGTTCTTCAGCAGGGTTTGACATCAAAATCAAAACGCTGCCCAAAGAGAGACCAGAAAATGGCTGTCCACCGACGGTCCCCATCCAACCTGACAGAGCTTGACAGGATCTGCAGAGAAGAATGGCAGAAACGCCCCAAATCCTGGTGTGCAAATTTTGTTGCATCATGCCAAAGAAGACTTGAGGCTGTCATTGCTGCCAAAGGCCCTTAAACTAAGTGCTGAGTAAAGGGTCAGAATACTTTCTAAAATCCTGATAAAGATAGAAGGCTTCACGAATGTGCGTGTCATCCTGGAGCCCGATTTCCAAGCAGTTGTTTTCCCGGGGGCGCGGCTTCAAAAGGTAGCGCATTGTTGTGCACAACGACATGCAAGACCAGAGGTTAAGGTTGCTCCATCGGCAGTGCGTGTTCCGTCACAGGCCGCTGTTGGCCATCGCTTCTCTGCCTTTTGGCTAAGATCAAGTGGTAGTATCTGTTCTTATCAGCTTAATGTCTGATATGTCCTCTATGTGGGGACTACATATTAAACATAGAGGGCCACCGTTGGGCAGATTACCAAGCCGGCGAGTGGGACAGGCGGGCCTTGGCAGCAGGCGCATGTGTTAACTCTGGTTTCTCTACAAATCGTACAAGCCTTTCGCCTTTTACTAAAGACTTCCGTGGAGAGCAACACCCAAGAGTTTAGGGAATTTTTCTGGTGGGCTTTGCCATGTGGCAGAGCTCTGTATTACTGTGAAAATGATTGCTCTCTCCCTCTGAAAGCTCCTCCAGCTCCAAATGCTGCTCCGTGCAATTCAGCATTGTCCCAGAGATGCCGTGTCACCGGTGACGGTGTGCCGCTCTGTTTGTGAGGTAATATGAATCGGGGTTGTCCAGAGACCACGGTAGCCTAAAACCCCACCACCAGGGGCACGCTTTTCCCTGTGTTTAATAGCCTTGATGGCATTTCTTTCTGCAAAATCCCAGAAGTCGAATACAGCAAAGCATGAAACAAAAAAGATATTCACTCACTCATTATATTACGAATAATGAGTGTTGGAATTGTATCTTACGGGTGCAGATATCACAATAACGATTGTCGTTTGTTAGTTGTGGCATAATGGTCAATAAAATGTAAGCACCATGATGTAGACTCTTATGTGAGAGAATCAGTGCAGCATGTGAGCCGTGTACTAGGCATACTTACCTGGCAGGGGAGATATCATGATCAAGAAGGTGGTTCACCCAGGGTGAGGCTCAGCCATTGCACTCCGGTTGTGCTGACCCCTGCGAATTCCCCACATGTGGGAATCTCAACTGCAAAATTTCTGGTAGTGGGGGACTGCGTCCGCGCTCTCCCCTGGTGTGCTTGTGGGAAAATAAATACCAAAGTTTAACTTACGTTGCCTGCGGCTGTCAACGGGGAATTGACTAGATGTGGAATTTATGCCACCATGAATGAACTTTTCAAATGTCTGAGATTGTTGGTTTAGTTAGCAGCACCAAACAAGGACATCATCTTCATTAATAAGGTAACGCAGTTCATTTGTAGAAAGGACTGTGGGCAAGATTGTTGTTTGCGAACGGTTGACATCTTGTCTATGTAATTCCTCAATCGCAAATTGCTGCTGGCAGCAATGCGCCTTGATGGCATTTATTGATGCAAAATCTCAGGTAGTGGATGGCTGTTTGTTTGACCCATCTGCTTCTAGGTCTACTCAGAACCTCCGATGAATCTGTCCTGCTTTTGGGGTTCCTGTGCCAAGTCGACGTCCAGTCGTTGCGCTTTGACTTAGAGGACTGCTGGGCTCCTATGTCCTCTCCTCGTTAGTATAGTGGACAGTATCGCTCGCTCAAGCAGCTCTCCTTAGCTCCAAGTGGTGCTGTGGCTTAGCTGGTTAAAGTGCCTGTCTAGTAAACAGGAGACCCTGGGTTCAAATCCTAGCAGTACCTGCAGTTATGTAAGACTCCAATTCTTTTCCTTACCATTTTTCCTTTATTAACGCACATCAGGTAGTGCCACGTTGGACCAATTTCAGAGAAATTTCACTCAGCGACAGCAGAGGTACTGTGGCTTAGCTGGTCAAAGCGCCTGTCTAGTAAACAGGAGACCCTGGGTTCAACTCCCAGCAGTACCTGTCATTGCCCTTCTCCTAGTTTACATTGTGATGCCAGTTTCTGTGTACCAAAAAAATATCGGAATCATCTAAACCGGACCTTTTGCAACCCATGTCTATCGCATATTATGAGATTGCCTCTGTGAAGGAATAACTTAGCCTTTGATTGTTTGTTTGCCACACAAATAGTGCATTCCTTTGTAACATTGATCAGAATCTTTCTATTGAAGTGTTGTGGCCCTTAACCTATCCAAACCAATCTAACAGAGGAGATATTCAAAGTTGGGGTTCAAAATTAAAGTTGAAAGCTTTGCAAGGAGCAAGTGAACTGTACAAAAGACATGGCATGCAAAGCATTCTGGTTAATTGTCAACAACTCATTTGGACTTTAAAGGTTCTCTCCGAAACGCAACGTAGCAGTTGAGTCCGAGCCCGGTTAGCTCAGTTGGTAGAGCATGAGACTCTTATTCTCAGGGTTGTGGGTTTGAGCCCCACATTTGGCGCAGTAATCTTTGCAAATGATGCTGGTGTTTGCTGTACTTTTCTGTCAATCTTCTCTCTATGCTTTGTGACACAATGGGCATACAAAGTACACAGGATCTCCTAAGATAAAGTCCAAAAGTACTGAGTGTTATCTGATGTGCTACTTAATCAACCTTTATTTTTCTCACGCATCCAAGGAATCATGTCAGACCGAGGTTGTTGTTTTCTCAATTTTTAGCTCAAGAAGTTCACTTTGGCTGCCAGTGGTGCTGTGGCTTAGCTGGTTAAAGTGCCTGTCTAGTAAACAGGAGATCCTGGGCTAAATCCCAGCAGTACCTGCAGTTAAGACTCCCAGTCGTTTCGATTCCTTTTCCTTGCCATTTTTTCTTTATTAACGCACATCAGCTAGTGCTACATTGGACAAATTTCAGAGAAAGTTCACCCTATGACAGCAGAGGTACTGTGGCTTAGCTGGTCAAAGCGCCTGTCTTGTAAACAGGAGACCCTGGGTTCAACTCCCAGCAGTACCTGTGATTGCCTGTCTCCTAGTTTACATTGTGATGCCAGCTTTTTTTTCACCAAAAAAATATCAGAATCATCTCAACCGGAGCTTTGTTGTTAGGTGTAATTACATGTCACAAGTCCTTTGAGCCTAACTTCTTCATGGCTACACCATACTGTGTTATTGTAGTCGGCGTTCAAGAAGAAGCCTATAAATGCTGATTCTCCCAAGGTTCTTCAGCAGTGTTTGACATCAAAATCAAAATGCTGCCCAAAAGGAACCGCCCAACGTGGGGCTCGAACCCACGACCCTGAGATTAAGAGTCTCATGCTCTACCGACTGAGCTAGCCGGGCGATAAAAGTCCTTTTAGCTGTTCTTTTGGAGGGACCCACACACAGATCTGGAAGCACACAACAGCTGTTGGACATCCAGAACAGTGGGTTCCACACAAAGTTAATGATCAAATTGCCATCTTTTGACGTCCTTAGCCTTTTGTTTGCCGATACACTGACTGACACCAGCAGCAGCTGCTGCCTGACGTCTCTGTGGCGCAATCGGTTAGCGCGTTCGGCTGTTAACCGAAAGGTTGGTGGTTCAAGCCCACCCAGGGACGGGTGCATTTTGAGTGTGATGACAGTCGACGAAACAAGCGTTTGACAATCAAAACTCCAAGACACCTCATGTTGCATGCATCCGCCTCTTCTAATGAGCAAAATTCCCTCATGTTGTCATACTTGGCATTTGCGTACAACGATACACAGACACCAAGACCTTCCACAAGTCTCTGTGGCGCAATCGGAATGCGTGTGCTTGTGGCTAGTCTTGTTAGGTGTAATTACATGTCACAAGTGTTCCTCATGGCTACACCATGCTGTGTTTTTGCAGTGGGCGCTCAAGAAGAAGCCCATCAATGCTCATTCTCCCAAGGTTCTTCAGCAGGGTTTGACATCAAAATCAAAACGCTGCCCAAAGAGAGACCAGAAAATGGCTGTCCACCGACGGTCCCCATCCAACCTGACAGAGCTTGACAGGATCTGCAGAGAAGAATGGCAGAAACGCCCCAAATCCTGGTGTGCAAATTTTGTTGCATCATGCCAAAGAAGACTTGAGGCTGTCATTGCTGCCAAAGGCCCTTAAACTAAGTGCTGAGTAAAGGGTCAGAATACTTTCTAAAATCCTGATAAAGATAGAAGGCTTCACGAATGTGCGTGTCATCCTGGAGCCCGATTTCCAAGCAGTTGTTTTCCCGGGGGCGCGGCTTCAAAAGGTAGCGCATTGTTGTGCACAACGACATGCAAGACCAGAGGTTAAGGTTGCTCCATCGGCAGTGCGTGTTCCGTCACAGGCCGCTGTTGGCCATCGCTTCTCTGCCTTTTGGCTAAGATCAAGTGGTAGTATCTGTTCTTATCAGCTTAATGTCTGATATGTCCTCTATGTGGGGACTACATATTAAACATAGAGGGCCACCGTTGGGCAGATTACCAAGCCGGCGAGTGGGACAGGCGGGCCTTGGCAGCAGGCGCATGTGTTAACTCTGGTTTCTCTACAAATCGTACAAGCCTTTCGCCTTTTACTAAAGACTTCCGTGGAGAGCAACACCCAAGAGTTTAGGGAATTTTTCTGGTGGGCTTTGCCATGTGGCAGAGCTCTGCATTACTGTGAAAATGATTGCTCTCTCCCTCTGAAAGCTCCTCCAGCTCCAAATGCTGCTCCGTGCAATTCAGCATTGTCCCAGAGATGCCGTGTCACCGGTGACGGTGTGCCGCTCTGTTTGTGAGGTAATATGAATCGGGGTTGTCCAGAGACCACGGTAGCCTAAAACCCCACCACCAGGGGCACGCTTTTCCCTGTGTTTAATAGCCTTGATGGCATTTCTTTCTGCAAAATCCCAGAAGTCGAATACAGCAAAGCATGAAACAAAAAAGATATTCACTCACTCATTATATTACGAATAATGAGTGTTGGAATTGTATCTTACGGGTGCAGATATCACAATAACGATTGTCGTTTGTTAGTTGTGGCATAATGGTCAATAAAATGTAAGCACCATGATGTAGACTCTTATGTGAGAGAATCAGTGCAGCATGTGAGCCGTGTACTAGGCATACTTACCTGGCAGGGGAGATACCATGATCAAGAAGGTGGTTTACCCAGGGTGAGGCTCAGCCATTGCACTCCGGTTGTGCTGTCCCTGCGAATTCCCCACATGTGGGCATCTCAACTGCAAAATTTCTGGTAGTGGGGGACTGCGTCCGCGCTCTCCCCTGGTGTGCTTGTGGGAAAATAAATACCAAAGTTTAACTTACGTTGCCTGCAGCTGTCAACGGGGAATTGACTAGATGTGGAATTTATGCCACCATGAATGAACTTTTCAAATGTCTGAGATTGTTGGTTTAGTTAGCAGCACCAAACAAGGACATCATCTTCATTAATAAGGTAACGCAGTTCATTTGTAGAAAGGACTGTGGGCAAGATTGTTGTTTGCGAACGGTTGACATCTTGTCTATGTAATTCCTCAATCGCAAATTGCTGCTGGCAGCAATGCGCCTTGATGGCATTTATTGATGCAAAATCTCAGGTAGTGGATGGCTGTTTGTTTGACCCATCTGCTTCTAGGTCTACTCAGAACCTCCGATGAATCTGTCCTGCTTTTGGGGTTCCTGTGCCAAGTCGACGTCCAGTCGTTGCGCTTTGACTTAGAGGACTGCTGGGCTCCTATGTCCTCTCCTCGTTAGTATAGTGGACAGTATCGCTCGCTCAAGCAGCTCTCCTTAGCTCCAAGTGGTGCTGTGGCTTAGCTGGTTAAAGTGCCTGTCTAGTAAGCAGGAGACCCTGGGTTCAAATCCTAGCAGTACCTGCAGTTATGTAAGACTCCAATTCTTTTCCTTACCATTTTTCCTTTATTAACGCACATCAGGGAGTGCCACGTTGGACCAATTTCAGAGAAATTTCACTCAGCGACAGCAGAGGTACTGTGGCTTAGCTGGTCAAAGCGCCTGTCTAGTAAACAGGAGACCCTGGGTTCAACTCCCAGCAGTACCTGTCATTGCCCTTCTCCTAGTTTACATTGTGATGCCAGTTTCTGTGTACCAAAAAAATATCGGAATCATCTAAACCGGACCTTTTGCAACCCATGTCTATCGCATATTATGAGATTGCCTCTGTGAAGGAATAACTTAGCCTTTGATTGTTTGTTTGCCACACAAATAGTGCATTCCTTTGTAACATTGATCAGAATCTTTCTATTGAAGTGTTGTGGCCCTTAACCTATCCAAACCAATCTAACAGAGGAGATATTCAAAGTTGGGGTTCAAAATTAAAGTTGAAAGCTTTGCAAGGAGCAAGTGAACTGTACAAAAGACATGGCATGCAAAGCATTCTGGTTAATTGTCAACAACTCATTTGGACTTTAAAGGTTCTCTCCGAAACGCAACGTAGCAGTTGAGTCCGAGCCCGGTTAGCTCAGTTGGTAGAGCATGAGACTCTTATTCTCAGGGTTGTGGGTTTGAGCCCCACATTTGGCGCAGTAATCTTTGCAAATGATGCTGGTGTTTGCTGTACTTTTCTGTCAATCTTCTCTCTATGCTTTGTGACACAATGGGCATACAAAGTACACAGGATCTCCTAAGATAAAGTCCAAAAGTACTGAGTGTTATCTGATGTGCTACTTAATCAACCTTTATTTTTCTCACGCATCCAAGGAATCATGTCAGACCGAGGTTGTTGTTTTCTCAATTTTTAGCTCAAGAAGTTCACTTTGGCTGCCAGTGGTGCTGTGGCTTAGCTGGTTAAAGTGCCTGTCTAGTAAACAGGAGATCCTGGGCTAAATCCCAGCAGTACCTGCAGTTAAGACTCCCAGTCGTTTCGATTCCTTTTCCTTGCCATTTTTTCTTTATTAACGCACATCAGCTAGTGCTACATTGGACAAATTTCAGAGAAAGTTCACCCTATGACAGCAGAGGTACTGTGGCTTAGCTGGTCAAAGCGCCTGTCTTGTAAACAGGAGACCCTGGGTTCAACTCCCAGCAGTACCTGTGATTGCCTGTCTCCTAGTTTACATTGTGATGCCAGCTTTTTTTTCACCAAAAAAATATCAGAATCATCTCAACCGGAGCTTTGTTGTTAGGTGTAATTACATGTCACAAGTCCTTTGAGCCTAACTTCTTCATGGCTACACCATACTGTGTTATTGTAGTCGGCGTTCAAGAAGAAGCCTATAAATGCTGATTCTCCCAAGGTTCTTCAGCAGTGTTTGACATCAAAATCAAAATGCTGCCCAAAAGGAACCGCCCAACGTGGGGCTCGAACCCACGACCCTGAGATTAAGAGTCTCATGCTCTACCGACTGAGCTAGCCGGGCGATAAAAGTCCTTTTAGCTGTTCTTTTGGAGGGACCCACACACAGATCTGGAAGCACACAACAGCTGTTGGACATCCAGAACAGTGGGTTCCACACAAAGTTAATGATCAAATTGCCATCTTTTGACGTCCTTAGCCTTTTGTTTGCCGATACACTGACTGACACCAGCAGCAGCTGCTGCCTGACGTCTCTGTGGCGCAATCGGTTAGCGCGTTCGGCTGTTAACCGAAAGGTTGGTGGTTCAAGCCCACCCAGGGACGGGTGCATTTTGAGTGTGATGACAGTCGACGAAACAAGCGTTTGACAATCAAAACTCCAAGACACCTCATGTTGCATGCATCCGCCTCTTCTAATGAGCAAAATTCCCTCATGTTGTCATACTTGGCATTTGCGTACAACGATACACAGACACCAAGACCTTCCACAAGTCTCTGTGGCGCAATCGGAATGCGTGTGCTTGTGGCTAGTCTTGTTAGGTGTAATTACATGTCACAAGTGTTCCTCATGGCTACACCATGCTGTGTTTTTGCAGTGGGCGCTCAAGAAGAAGCCCATCAATGCTCATTCTCCCAAGGTTCTTCAGCAGGGTTTGACATCAAAATCAAAACGCTGCCCAAAGAGAGACCAGAAAATGGCTGTCCACCGACGGTCCCCATCCAACCTGACAGAGCTTGACAGGATCTGCAGAGAAGAATGGCAGAAACGCCCCAAATCCTGGTGTGCAAATTTTGTTGCATCATGCCAAAGAAGACTTGAGGCTGTCATTGCTGCCAAAGGCCCTTAAACTAAGTGCTGAGTAAAGGGTCAGAATACTTTCTAAAATCCTGATAAAGATAGAAGGCTTCACGAATGTGCGTGTCATCCTGGAGCCCGATTTCCAAGCAGTTGTTTTCCCGGGGGCGCGGCTTCAAAAGGTAGCGCATTGTTGTGCACAACGACATGCAAGACCAGAGGTTAAGGTTGCTCCATCGGCAGTGCGTGTTCCGTCACAGGCCGCTGTTGGCCATCGCTTCTCTGCCTTTTGGCTAAGATCAAGTGGTAGTATCTGTTCTTATCAGCTTAATGTCTGATATGTCCTCTATGTGGGGACTACATATTAAACATAGAGGGCCACCGTTGGGCAGATTACCAAGCCGGCGAGTGGGACAGGCGGGCCTTGGCAGCAGGCGCATGTGTTAACTCTGGTTTCTCTACAAATCGTACAAGCCTTTCGCCTTTTACTAAAGACTTCCGTGGAGAGCAACACCCAAGAGTTTAGGGAATTTTTCTGGTGGGCTTTGCCATGTGGCAGAGCTCTGCATTACTGTGAAAATGATTGCTCTCTCCCTCTGAAAGCTCCTCCAGCTCCAAATGCTGCTCCGTGCAATTCAGCATTGTCCCAGAGATGCCGTGTCACCGGTGACGGTGTGCCGCTCTGTTTGTGAGGTAATATGAATCGGGGTTGTCCAGAGACCACGGTAGCCTAAAACCCCACCACCAGGGGCACGCTTTCCCTGTGTTTAATAGCCTTGATGGCATTTCTTTCTGCAAAATCCCAGAAGTCGAATACAGCAAAGCATGAAACAAAAAAGATATTCACTCACTCATTATATTACGAATAATGAGTGTTGGAATTGTATCTTACGGGTGCAGATATCACAATAACGATTGTCGTTTGTTAGTTGTGGCATAATGGTCAATAAAATGTAAGCACCATGATGTAGACTCTTATGTGAGAGAATCAGTGCAGCATGTGAGCCGTGCACTAGGCATACTTACCTGGCAGGGGAGATACCATGATCAAGAAGGTGGTTCACCCAGGGTGAGGCTCAGCCATTGCACTCCGGTTGTGCTGACCCCTGCGAATTCCCCACATGTGGGAATCTCAACTGCAAAATTTCTGGTAGTGGGGGACTGCGTCCGCGCTCTCCCCTGGTGTGCTTGTGGGAAAATAAATACCAAAGTTTAACTTACGTTGCCTGCGGCTGTCAACGGGGAATTGACTAGATGTGGAATTTATGCCACCATGAATGAACTTTTCAAATGTCTGAGATTGTTGGTTTAGTTAGCAGCACCAAACAAGGACATCATCTTCATTAATAAGGTAACGCAGTTCATTTGTAGAAAGGACTGTGGGCAAGATTGTTGTTTGCGAACGGTTGACATCTTGTCTATGTAATTCCTCAATCGCAAATTGCTGCTGGCAGCAATGCGCCTTGATGGCATTTATTGATGCAAAATCTCAGGTAGTGGATGGCTGTTTGTTTGACCCATCTGCTTCTAGGTCTACTCAGAACCTCCGATGAATCTGTCCTGCTTTTGGGGTTCCTGTGCCAAGTCGACGTCCAGTCGTTGCGCTTTGACTTAGAGGACTGCTGGGCTCCTATGTCCTCTCCTCGTTAGTATAGTGGACAGTATCGCTCGCTCAAGCAGCTCTCCTTAGCTCCAAGTGGTGCTGTGGCTTAGCTGGTTAAAGTGCCTGTCTAGTAAACAGGAGACCATGGGTTCAAATCCTAGCAGTACCTGCAGTTATGTAAGACTCCAATTCTTTTCCTTACCATTTTTCCTTTATTAACGCACATCAGGTAGTGCCACGTTGGACCAATTTCAGAGAAATTTCACTCAGCGACAGCAGAGGTACTGTGGCTTAGCTGGTCAAAGCGCCTGTCTAGTAAACAGGAGACCCTGGGTTCAACTCCCAGCAGTACCTGTCATTGCCCTTCTCCTAGTTTACATTGTGATGCCAGTTTCTGTGTACCAAAAAAATATCGGAATCATCTAAACCGGACCTTTTGCAACCCATGTCTATCGCATATTATGAGATTGCCTCTGTGAAGGAATAACTTAGCCTTTGATTGTTTGTTTGCCACACAAATAGTGCATTCCTTTGTAACATTGATCAGAATCTTTCTATTGAAGTGTTGTGGCCCTTAACCTATCCAAACCAATCTAACAGAGGAGATATTCAAAGTTGGGGTTCAAAATTAAAGTTGAAAGCTTTGCAAGGAGCAAGTGAACTGTACAAAAGACATGGCATGCAAAGCATTCTGGTTAATTGTCAACAACTCATTTGGACTTTAAAGGTTCTCTCCGAAACGCAACGAAGCAGTTGAGTCCGAGCCCGGTTAGCTCAGTTGGTAGAGCATGAGACTCTTATTCTCAGGGTTGTGGGTTTGAGCCCCACATTTGGCGCAGTAATCTTTGCAAATGATGCTGGTGTTTGCTGTACTTTTCTGTCAATCTTCTCTCTATGCTTTGTGACACAATGGGCATACAAAGTACACAGGATCTCCTAAGATAAAGTCCAAAAGTACTGAGTGTTATCTGATGTGCTACTTAATCAACCTTTATTTTTCTCACGCATCCAAGGAATCATGTCAGACCGAGGTTGTTGTTTTCTCAATTTTTAGCTCAAGAAGTTCACTTTGGCTGCCAGTGGTGCTGTGGCTTAGCTGGTTAAAGTGCCTGTCTAGTAAACAGGAGATCCTGGGCTAAATCCCAGCAGTACCTGCAGTTAAGACTCCCAGTCGTTTCGATTCCTTTTCCTTGCCATTTTTTCTTTATTAACGCACATCAGCTAGTGCTACATTGGACAAATTTCAGAGAAAGTTCACCCTATGACAGCAGAGGTACTGTGGCTTAGCTGGTCAAAGCGCCTGTCTTGTAAACAGGAGACCCTGGGTTCAACTCCCAGCAGTACCTGTGATTGCCTGTCTCCTAGTTTACATTGTGATGCCAGCTTTTTTTTCACCAAAAAAATATCAGAATCATCTCAACCGGAGCTTTGTTGTTAGGTGTAATTACATGTCACAAGTCCTTTGAGCCTAACTTCTTCATGGCTACACCATACTGTGTTATTGTAGTCGGCGTTCAAGAAGAAGCCTATAAATGCTGATTCTCCCAAGGTTCTTCAGCAGTGTTTGACATCAAAATCAAAATGCTGCCCAAAAGGAACCGCCCAACGTGGGGCTCGAACCCACGACCCTGAGATTAAGAGTCTCATGCTCTACCGACTGAGCTAGCCGGGCGATAAAAGTCCTTTTAGCTGTTCTTTTGGAGGGACCCACACACAGATCTGGAAGCACACAACAGCTGTTGGACATCCAGAACAGTGGGTTCCACACAAAGTTAATGATCAAATTGCCATCTTTTGACGTCCTTAGCCTTTTGTTTGCCGATACACTGACTGACACCAGCAGCAGCTGCTGCCTGACGTCTCTGTGGCGCAATCGGTTAGCGCGTTCGGCTGTTAACCGAAAGGTTGGTGGTTCAAGCCCACCCAGGGACGCTTGCATTTGGAGTCATATGCCAGTCGACAAAACAAGCGTTTCACAATCAAAACTCCAAGACCCCTCATGTTGCATGCATCCTCTTCTTCTAATGGGCAAATTTCCCTCATGTTGTCATACTTGGCATTTGTGTACGAGGATACACAGACACCAAGACCTCCCACAAGTCTCTGTGGCGCAATCGGAATGCGTGTGCTTGTGGCTAGTCTTGTTAGGTGTAATTACATGTCACAAGTGTTCCTCATGGCTACACCATGCTGTGTTTTTGCAGTGGGCGCTCAAGAAGAAGCCCATCAATGCTCATTCTTCCAAGGTTCTTCAGCAGGGTTTGACATCAAAATCAAAACGCTGCCCAAAGAGAGACCAGAAAATGGCTGTCCACCGACGGTCCCCATCCAACCTGACAGAGCTTGACAGGATCTGCAGAGAAGAATGGCAGAAACGCCCCAAATCCTGGTGTGCAAATTTTGTTGCATCATGCCAAAGAAGACTTGAGGCTGTCATTGCAGCCAAAGGCCCTTAAACTAAGTGCTGAGTAAAGGGTCAGAATACTTTCTAAAATCCTGATAAAGATAGAAGGCTTCATGAATGTGCGTGTCATCCTGGAGCCCGATTTCCAAGCAGTTGTTTTCCCGGGGGCGCGGCTTCAAAAGGTAGCGCATTGTTGTGCACAACGACATGCAAGACCAGAGGTTGAGGTTGCTCCATCGGCAGTGCGTTTTCCGTCACAGGCCGCTGTTGGCCATCGCTTCTCTGCCTTTTGGCTAAGATCAAGTGGTAGTATCTGTTCTTATCAGCTTAATGTCTGATATGTCCTCTATGTGGGGACTACATATTAAACATAGAGGGCCACCGTTGGGCAGTTTACCAAGCCGGCGAGTGGGACAGGCGGGCCGTGGCAGCAGGCGCATGTGTTAACTCTGGTTTCTCTACAAATCGTACAAGCCTTTCGCCTTTTACTAAAGACTTCCGTGGAGAGGAACACCCAAGAGTTTAGGGAATTTTTCTGGTGGGCTTTGCCATGTGGCAGAGCTCTGCATTACTGTGAAAATGATTGCTCTCTCCCTCTGAAAGCTCCTCCAGCTCCAAATGCTGCTCCGTGCAATTCAGCATTGTCCCAGAGATGCTGTGTCACCGGTGACGGTGTGCCGCTCTGTTTGTGAGGTAATATGAATCGGGGTTGTCCAGAGACCACGGTAGCCTAAAACCCCACCACCAGGGGCACGCTTTTCCCTGTGTTTAATAGCCTTGATGGCATTTCTTTCTGCAAAATCCCAGAAGTCGAATACAGCAAAGCATGAAACAAAAAAGATATTCACTCACTCATTATATTACGAATAATGAGTGTTGGAATTGTATCTTACGGGTGCAGATATCACAATAACGATTGTCGTTTTTTAGTTGTGGCATAATGGTCAGTAAAATGTAAGCACCATGATGTAGACTCTTATGTGAGAGAATCAGTGCAGCATGTGAGCCGTGTACTAGGCATACTTACCTGGCAGGGGAGATACCATGATCAAGAAGGTGGTTCACCCAGGGTGAGGCTCAGCCATTGCACTCCGGTTGTGCTGACCCCTGCGAATTCCCCACATGTGGGAATCTCGACTGCAAAATTTCTGGTAGTGGGGGACTGCGTCCGCGCTCTCCCCTGGTGTGCTTGTGGGAAAATAAATACCAAAGTTTAACTTACGTTGCCTGCAGCTGTCAACGGGGAATTGACTAGATGTGGAATTTATGCCACCATGAATGAACTTTTCAAATGTCTGAGATTGTTGGTTTAGTTAGCAGCACCGAACAAGGACATCATCTTCATTAATAAGGTAACGCAGTTCATTTGTAGAAAGGACTGTGGGCAAGATTGTTGTTTGCGAACGGTTGACATCTTGTCTATGTAATTCCTCAATCGCAAATTGCTGCAGGCAGCAATGCGCCTTGATGGCATTTATTGATGCAAAATCTCAGGTAGTGGATGGCTGTTTGTTTTTGTTTGTTTGACCCATCTGCTTCTAGGTCTACTCAGAACCTCCGATGAATCTGTCCTGCTTTTGGGGTTCCTGTGCCAAGTCGACGTCCAGTCGTTGCGCTTTGACTTAGAGGACTGCTGGGCTCCTATGCCCTCTCCTCGTTAGTATAGTGGACAGTATCGCTCGCTCAAGCAGCTCTCCTTAGCTCCAAGTGGTGCTGTGGCTTAGCTGGTTAAAGTGCCTGTCTAGTAAACAGGAGACCCTGGGTTCAAATCCTAGCAGTACCTGCAGTTATGTAAGACTCCAATTCTTTTCCTTACCATTTTTCCTTTATTAACGCACATCAGGTAGTGCCACGTTGGACCAATTTCAGAGAAATTTCACTCAGCGACAGCAGAGGTACTGTGGCTTAGCTGGTCAAAGCGCCTGTCTAGTAAACAGGAGACCCTGGGTTCAACTCCCAGCAGTACCTGTCATTGCCCTTCTCCTAGTTTACATTGTGATGCCAGTTTCTGTGTACCAAAAAAATATCGGAATCATCTAAACCGGACCTTTTGCAACCCATGTCTATCGCATATTATGAGATTGCCTCTGTGAAGGAATAACTTAGCCTTTGATTGTTTGTTTGCCACACAAATAGTGCATTCCTTTGTAACATTGATCAGAATCTTTCTATTGAAGTGTTGTGGCCCTTAACCTATCCAAACCAATCTAACAGAGGAGATATTCAAAGTTGGGGTTCAAAATTAAAGTTGAAAGCTTTGCAAGGAGCAAGTGAACTGTACAAAAGACATGGCATGCAAAGCATTCTGGTTAATTGTCAACAACTCATTTGGACTTTAAAGGTTCTCTCTCCGAAACGCAACGTAGCAGTTGAG
The DNA here is from genome assembly GCA_036785325.1 of Urophycis tenuis. Taxonomy (NCBI): domain Eukaryota; kingdom Metazoa; phylum Chordata; class Actinopteri; order Gadiformes; family Phycidae; genus Urophycis; species Urophycis tenuis. The sequence goes on along the minus strand of JAXIVH010000082.1, from coordinate 349,786 downwards.
TCCGAGCCCGGTTAGCTCAGTTGGTAGAGCATGAGACTCTTATTCTCAGGGTTGTGGGTTTGAGCCCCACATTTGGCGCAGTAATCTTTGCAAATGATGCTGGTGTTTGCTGTACTTTTCTGTCAATCTTCTCTCTATGCTTTGTGACACAATGGGCATACAAAGTACACAGGATCTCCTAAGATAAAGTCCAAAAGTACTGAGTGTTATCTGATGTGCTACTTAATCAACCTTTATTTTTCTCACGCATCCAAGGAATCATGTCAGACCGAGGTTGTTGTTTTCTCAATTTTTAGCTCAAGAAGTTCACTTTGGCTGCCAGTGGTGCTGTGGCTTAGCTGGTTAAAGTGCCTGTCTAGTAAACAGGAGATCCTGGGCTAAATCCCAGCAGTACCTGCAGTTAAGACTCCCAGTCGTTTCGATTCCTTTTCCTTGCCATTTTTTCTTTATTAACGCACATCAGCTAGTGCTACATTGGACAAATTTCAGAGAAAGTTCACCCTATGACAGCAGAGGTACTGTGGCTTAGCTGGTCAAAGCGCCTGTCTTGTAAACAGGAGACCCTGGGTTCAACTCCCAGCAGTACCTGTGATTGCCTGTCTCCTAGTTTACATTGTGATGCCAGCTTTTTTTTCACCAAAAAAATATCAGAATCATCTCAACCGGAGCTTTGTTGTTAGGTGTAATTACATGTCACAAGTCCTTTGAGCCTAACTTCTTCATGGCTACACCATACTGTGTTATTGTAGTCGGCGTTCAAGAAGAAGCCTATAAATGCTGATTCTCCCAAGGTTCTTCAGCAGTGTTTGACATCAAAATCAAAATGCTGCCCAAAAGGAACCGCCCAACGTGGGGCTCGAACCCACGACCCTGAGATTAAGAGTCTCATGCTCTACCGACTGAGCTAGCCGGGCGATAAAAGTCCTTTTAGCTGTTCTTTTGGAGGGACCCACACACAGATCTGGAAGCACACAACAGCTGTTGGACATCCAGAACAGTGGGTTCCACACAAAGTTAATGATCAAATTGCCATCTTTTGACGTCCTTTTGTTTGCCGATACACTGACTGACACCAGCAGCAGCTGCTGCCTGACGTCTCTGTGGCGCAATCGGTTAGCGCGTTCGGCTGTTAACCGAAAGGTTGGTGGTTCAAGCCCACCCAGGGACGCTTGCATTTGGAGTCATATGCCAGTCGACAAAACAAGCGTTTCACAATCAAAACTCCAAGACCCCTCATGTTGCATGCATCCTCTTCTTCTAATGGGCAAATTTCCCTCATGTTGTCATACTTGGCATTTGTGTACGAGGATACACAGACACCAAGACCTCCCACAAGTCTCTGTGGCGCAATCGGAATGCGTGTGCTTGTGGCTAGTCTTGTTAGGTGTAATTACATGTCACAAGTGTTCCTCATGGCTACACCATGCTGTGTTTTTGCAGTGGGCGCTCAAGAAGAAGCCCATCAATGCTCATTCTTCCAAGGTTCTTCAGCAGGGTTTGACATCAAAATCAAAACGCTGCCCAAAGAGAGACCAGAAAATGGCTGTCCACCGACGGTCCCCATCCAACCTGACAGAGCTTGACAGGATCTGCAGAGAAGAATGGCAGAAACGCCCCAAATCCTGGTGTGCAAATTTTGTTGCATCATGCCAAAGAAGACTTGAGGCTGTCATTGCAGCCAAAGGCCCTTAAACTAAGTGCTGAGTAAAGGGTCAGAATACTTTCTAAAATCCTGATAAAGATAGAAGGCTTCATGAATGTGCGTGTCATCCTGGAGCCCGATTTCCAAGCAGTTGTTTTCCCGGGGGCGCGGCTTCAAAAGGTAGCGCATTGTTGTGCACAACGACATGCAAGACCAGAGGTTGAGGTTGCTCCATCGGCAGTGCGTTTTCCGTCACAGGCCGCTGTTGGCCATCGCTTCTCTGCCTTTTGGCTAAGATCAAGTGGTAGTATCTGTTCTTATCAGCTTAATGTCTGATATGTCCTCTATGTGGGGACTACATATTAAACATAGAGGGCCACCGTTGGGCAGTTTACCAAGCCGGCGAGTGGGACAGGCGGGCCGTGGCAGCAGGCGCATGTGTTAACTCTGGTTTCTCTACAAATCGTACAAGCCTTTCGCCTTTTACTAAAGACTTCCGTGGAGAGGAACACCCAAGAGTTTAGGGAATTTTTCTGGTGGGCTTTGCCATGTGGCAGAGCTCTGCATTACTGTGAAAATGATTGCTCTCTCCCTCTGAAAGCTCCTCCAGCTCCAAATGCTGCTCCGTGCAATTCAGCATTGTCCCAGAGATGCTGTGTCACCGGTGACGGTGTGCCGCTCTGTTTGTGAGGTAATATGAATCGGGGTTGTCCAGAGACCACGGTAGCCTAAAACCCCACCACCAGGGGCACGCTTTTCCCTGTGTTTAATAGCCTTGATGGCATTTCTTTCTGCAAAATCCCAGAAGTCGAATACAGCAAAGCATGAAACAAAAAAGATATTCACTCACTCATTATATTACGAATAATGAGTGTTGGAATTGTATCTTACGGGTGCAGATATCACAATAACGATTGTCGTTTGTTAGTTGTGGCATAATGGTCAGTAAAATGTAAGCACCATGATGTAGACTCTTATGTGAGAGAATCAGTGCAGCATGTGAGCCGTGTACTAGGCATACTTACCTGGCAGGGGAGATACCATGATCAAGAAGGTGGTTCACCCAGGGTGAGGCTCAGCCATTGCACTCCGGTTGTGCTGACCCCTGCGAATTCCCCACATGTGGGAATCTCGACTGCAAAATTTCTGGTAGTGGGGGACTGCGTCCGCGCTCTCCCCTGGTGTGCTTGTGGGAAAATAAATACCAAAGTTTAACTTACGTTGCCTGCAGCTGTCAACGGGGAATTGACTAGATGTGGAATTTATGCCACCATGAATGAACTTTTCAAATGTCTGAGATTGTTGGTTTAGTTAGCAGCACCGAACAAGGACATCATCTTCATTAATAAGGTAACGCAGTTCATTTGTAGAAAGGACTGTGGGCAAGATTGTTGTTTGCGAACGGTTGACATCTTGTCTATGTAATTCCTCAATCGCAAATTGCTGCAGGCAGCAATTTGCGATGCCTTGCGATGCCTTGCCTTGATGGCATTTATTGATGCAAAATCTCAGGTAGTGGATGGCTGTTTGTTTTTGTTTGTTTGACCCATCTGCTTCTAGGTCTACTCAGAACCTCCGATGAATCTGTCCTGCTTTTGGGGTTCCTGTGCCAAGTCGACGTCCAGTCGTTGCGCTTTGACTTAGAGGACTGCTGGGCTCCTATGCCCTCTCCTCGTTAGTATAGTGGACAGTATCGCTCGCTCAAGCAGCTCTCCTTAGCTCCAAGTGGTGCTGTGGCTTAGCTGGTTAAAGTGCCTGTCTAGTAAACAGGAGACCCTGGGTTCAAATCCTAGCAGTACCTGCAGTTATGTAAGACTCCAATTCTTTTCCTTACCATTTTTCCTTTATTAACGCACATCAGGTAGTGCCACGTTGGACCAATTTCAGAGAAATTTCACTCAGCGACAGCAGAGGTACTGTGGCTTAGCTGGTCAAAGCGCCTGTCTAGTAAACAGGAGACCCTGGGTTCAACTCCCAGCAGTACCTGTCATTGCCCTTCTCCTAGTTTACATTGTGATGCCAGTTTCTGTGTACCAAAAAAATATCGGAATCATCTAAACCGGACCTTTTGCAACCCATGTCTATCGCATATTATGAGATTGCCTCTGTGAAGGAATAACTTAGCCTTTGATTGTTTGTTTGCCACACAAATAGTGCATTCCTTTGTAACATTGATCAGAATCTTTCTATTGAAGTGTTGTGGCCCTTAACCTATCCAAACCAATCTAACAGAGGAGATATTCAAAGTTGGGGTTCAAAATTAAAGTTGAAAGCTTTGCAAGGAGCAAGTGAACTGTACAAAAGACATGGCATGCAAAGCATTCTGGTTAATTGTCAACAACTCATTTGGACTTTAAAGGTTCTCTCTCCGAAACGCAACGTAGCAGTTGAGTCCGAGCCCGGTTAGCTCAGTTGGTAGAGCATGAGACTCTTATTCTCAGGGTTGTGGGTTTGAGCCCCACATTTGGCGCAGTAATCTTTGCAAATGATGCTGGTGTTTGCTGTACTTTTCTGTCAATCTTCTCTCTATGCTTTGTGACACAATGGGCATACAAAGTACACAGGATCTCCTAAGATAAAGTCCAAAAGTACTGAGTGTTATCTGATGTGCTACTTAATCAACCTTTATTTTTCTCACGCATCCAAGGAATCATGTCAGACCGAGGTTGTTGTTTTCTCAATTTTTAGCTCAAGAAGTTCACTTTGGCTGCCAGTGGTGCTGTGGCTTAGCTGGTTAAAGTGCCTGTCTAGTAAACAGGAGATCCTGGGCTAAATCCCAGCAGTACCTGCAGTTAAGACTCCCAGTCGTTTCGATTCCTTTTCCTTGCCATTTTTTCTTTATTAACGCACACCAGCTAGTGCTACATTGGACAAATTTCAGAGAAAGTTCACCCTATGACAGCAGAGGTACTGTGGCTTAGCTGGTCAAAGCGCCTGTCTTGTAAACAGGAGACCCTGGGTTCAACTCCCAGCAGTACCTGTGATTGCCTGTCTCCTAGTTTACATTGTGATGCCAGCTTTTTTTTCACCAAAAAAATATCAGAATCATCTCAACCGGAGCTTTGTTGTTAGGTGTAATTACATGTCACAAGTCCTTTGAGCCTAACTTCTTCATGGCTACACCATACTGTGTTATTGTAGTCGGCGTTCAAGAAGAAGCCTATAAATGCTGATTCTCCCAAGGTTCTTCAGCAGTGTTTGACATCAAAATCAAAATGCTGCCCAAAAGGAACCGCCCAACGTGGGGCTCGAACCCACGACCCTGAGATTAAGAGTCTCATGCTCTACCGACTGAGCTAGCCGGGCGATAAAAGTCCTTTTAGCTGTTCTTTTGGAGGGACCCACACACAGATCTGGAAGCACACAACAGCTGTTGGACATCCAGAACAGTGGGTTCCACACAAAGTTAATGATCAAATTGCCATCTTTTGACGTCCTTTTGTTTGCCGATACACTGACTGACACCAGCAGCAGCTGCTGCCTGACGTCTCTGTGGCGCAATCGGTTAGCGCGTTCGGCTGTTAACCGAAAGGTTGGTGGTTCAAGCCCACCCAGGGACGCTTGCATTTGGAGTCATATGCCAGTCGACAAAACAAGCGTTTCACAATCAAAACTCCAAGACCCCTCATGTTGCATGCATCCTCTTCTTCTAATGGGCAAATTTCCCTCATGTTGTCATACTTGGCATTTGTGTACGAGGATACACAGACACCAAGACCTCCCACAAGTCTCTGTGGCGCAATCGGAATGCGTGTGCTTGTGGCTAGTCTTGTTAGGTGTAATTACATGTCACAAGTGTTCCTCATGGCTACACCATGCTGTGTTTTTGCAGTGGGCGCTCAAGAAGAAGCCCATCAATGCTCATTCTTCCAAGGTTCTTCAGCAGGGTTTGACATCAAAATCAAAACGCTGCCCAAAGAGAGACCAGAAAATGGCTGTCCACCGACGGTCCCCATCCAACCTGACAGAGCTTGACAGGATCTGCAGAGAAGAATGGCAGAAACGCCCCAAATCCTGGTGTGCAAATTTTGTTGCATCATGCCAAAGAAGACTTGAGGCTGTCATTGCAGCCAAAGGCCCTTAAACTAAGTGCTGAGTAAAGGGTCAGAATACTTTCTAAAATCCTGATAAAGATAGAAGGCTTCATGAATGTGCGTGTCATCCTGGAGCCCGATTTCCAAGCAGTTGTTTTCCCGGGGGCGCGGCTTCAAAAGGTAGCGCATTGTTGTGCACAACGACATGCAAGACCAGAGGTTGAGGTTGCTCCATCGGCAGTGCGTTTTCCGTCACAGGCCGCTGTTGGCCATCGCTTCTCTGCCTTTTGGCTAAGATCAAGTGGTAGTATCTGTTCTTATCAGCTTAATGTCTGATATGTCCTCTATGTGGGGACTACATATTAAACATAGAGGGCCACCGTTGGGCAGTTTACCAAGCCGGCGAGTGGGACAGGCGGGCCGTGGCAGCAGGCGCATGTGTTAACTCTGGTTTCTCTACAAATCGTACAAGCCTTTCGCCTTTTACTAAAGACTTCCGTGGAGAGGAACACCCAAGAGTTTAGGGAATTTTTCTGGTGGGCTTTGCCATGTGGCAGAGCTCTGCATTACTGTGAAAATGATTGCTCTCTCCCTCTGAAAGCTCCTCCAGCTCCAAATGCTGCTCCGTGCAATTCAGCATTGTCCCAGAGATGCTGTGTCACCGGTGACGGTGTGCCGCTCTGTTTGTGAGGTAATATGAATCGGGGTTGTCCAGAGACCACGGTAGCCTAAAACCCCACCACCAGGGGCACGCTTTTCCCTGTGTTTAATAGCCTTGATGGCATTTCTTTCTGCAAAATCCCAGAAGTCGAATACAGCAAAGCATGAAACAAAAAAGATATTCACTCACTCATTATATTACGAATAATGAGTGTTGGAATTGTATCTTACGGGTGCAGATATCACAATAACGATTGTCGTTTGTTAGTTGTGGCATAATGGTCAGTAAAATGTAAGCACCATGATGTAGACTCTTATGTGAGAGAATCAGTGCAGCATGTGAGCCGTGTACTAGGCATACTTACCTGGCAGGGGAGATACCATGATCAAGAAGGTGGTTCACCCAGGGTGAGGCTCAGCCATTGCACTCCGGTTGTGCTGACCCCTGCGAATTCCCCACATGTGGGAATCTCGACTGCAAAATTTCTGGTAGTGGGGGACTGCGTCCGCGCTCTCCCCTGGTGTGCTTGTGGGAAAATAAATACCAAAGTTTAACTTACGTTGCCTGCAGCTGTCAACGGGGAATTGACTAGATGTGGAATTTATGCCACCATGAATGAACTTTTCAAATGTCTGAGATTGTTGGTTTAGTTAGCAGCACCGAACAAGGACATCATCTTCATTAATAAGGTAACGCAGTTCATTTGTAGAAAGGACTGTGGGCAAGATTGTTGTTTGCGAACGGTTGACATCTTGTCTATGTAATTCCTCAATCGCAAATTGCTGCAGGCAGCAATTTGCGATGCCTTGCGATGCCTTGCCTTGATGGCATTTATTGATGCAAAATCTCAGGTAGTGGATGGCTGTTTGTTTTTGTTTGTTTGACCCATCTGCTTCTAGGTCTACTCAGAACCTCCGATGAATCTGTCCTGCTTTTGGGGTTCCTGTGCCAAGTCGACGTCCAGTCGTTGCGCTTTGACTTAGAGGACTGCTGGGCTCCTATGCCCTCTCCTCGTTAGTATAGTGGACAGTATCGCTCGCTCAAGCAGCTCTCCTTAGCTCCAAGTGGTGCTGTGGCTTAGCTGGTTAAAGTGCCTGTCTAGTAAACAGGAGACCCTGGGTTCAAATCCTAGCAGTACCTGCAGTTATGTAAGACTCCAATTCTTTTCCTTACCATTTTTCCTTTATTAACGCACATCAGGTAGTGCCACGTTGGACCAATTTCAGAGAAATTTCACTCAGCGACAGCAGAGGTACTGTGGCTTAGCTGGTCAAAGCGCCTGTCTAGTAAACAGGAGACCCTGGGTTCAACTCCCAGCAGTACCTGTCATTGCCCTTCTCCTAGTTTACATTGTGATGCCAGTTTCTGTGTACCAAAAAAATATCGGAATCATCTAAACCGGACCTTTTGCAACCCATGTCTATCGCATATTATGAGATTGCCTCTGTGAAGGAATAACTTAGCCTTTGATTGTTTGTTTGCCACACAAATAGTGCATTCCTTTGTAACATTGATCAGAATCTTTCTATTGAAGTGTTGTGGCCCTTAACCTATCCAAACCAATCTAACAGAGGAGATATTCAAAGTTGGGGTTCAAAATTAAAGTTGAAAGCTTTGCAAGGAGCAAGTGAACTGTACAAAAGACATGGCATGCAAAGCATTCTGGTTAATTGTCAACAACTCATTTGGACTTTAAAGGTTCTCTCCGAAACGCAACGTAGCAGTTGAGTCCGAGCCCGGTTAGCTCAGTTGGTAGAGCATGAGACTCTTATTCTCAGGGTTGTGGGTTTGAGCCCCACATTTGGCGCAGTAATCTTTGCAAATGATGCTGGTGTTTGCTGTACTTTTCTGTCAATCTTCTCTCTATGCTTTGTGACACAATGGGCATACAAAGTACACAGGATCTCCTAAGATAAAGTCCAAAAGTACTGAGTGTTATCTGATGTGCTACTTAATCAACCTTTATTTTTCTCACGCATCCAAGGAATCATGTCAGACCGAGGTTGTTGTTTTCTCAATTTTTAGCTCAAGAAGTTCACTTTGGCTGCCAGTGGTGCTGTGGCTTAGCTGGTTAAAGTGCCTGTCTAGTAAACAGGAGATCCTGGGCTAAATCCCAGCAGTACCTGCAGTTAAGACTCCCAGTCGTTTCGATTCCTTTTCCTTGCCATTTTTTCTTTATTAACGCACATCAGCTAGTGCTACATTGGACAAATTTCAGAGAAAGTTCACCCTATGACAGCAGAGGTACTGTGGCTTAGCTGGTCAAAGCGCCTGTCTTGTAAACAGGAGACCCTGGGTTCAACTCCCAGCAGTACCTGTGATTGCCTGTCTCCTAGTTTACATTGTGATGCCAGCTTTTTTTTCACCAAAAAAATATCAGAATCATCTCAACCGGAGCTTTGTTGTTAGGTGTAATTACATGTCACAAGTCCTTTGAGCCTAACTTCTTCATGGCTACACCATACTGTGTTATTGTAGTCGGCGTTCAAGAAGAAGCCTATAAATGCTGATTCTCCCAAGGTTCTTCAGCAGTGTTTGACATCAAAATCAAAATGCTGCCCAAAAGGAACCGCCCAACGTGGGGCTCGAACCCACGACCCTGAGATTAAGAGTCTCATGCTCTACCGACTGAGCTAGCCGGGCGATAAAAGTCCTTTTAGCTGTTCTTTTGGAGGGACCCACACACAGATCTGGAAGCACACAACAGCTGTTGGACATCCAGAACAGTGGGTTCCACACAAAGTTAATGATCAAATTGCCATCTTTTGACGTCCTTTTGTTTGCCGATACACTGACTGACACCAGCAGCAGCTGCTGCCTGACGTCTCTGTGGCGCAATCGGTTAGCGCGTTCGGCTGTTAACCGAAAGGTTGGTGGTTCAAGCCCACCCAGGGACGCTTGCATTTGGAGTCATATGCCAGTCGACAAAACAAGCGTTTCACAATCAAAACTCCAAGACCCCTCATGTTGCATGCATCCTCTTCTTCTAATGGGCAAATTTCCCTCATGTTGTCATACTTGGCATTTGTGTACGAGGATACACAGACACCAAGACCTCCCACAAGTCTCTGTGGCGCAATCGGAATGCGTGTGCTTGTGGCTAGTCTTGTTAGGTGTAATTACATGTCACAAGTGTTCCTCATGGCTACACCATGCTGTGTTTTTGCAGTGGGCGCTCAAGAAGAAGCCCATCAATGCTCATTCTTCCAAGGTTCTTCAGCAGGGTTTGACATCAAAATCAAAAGGCTGCCCAAAGAGAGACCAGAAAATGGCTGTCCACCGACGGTCCCCATCCAACCTGACAGAGCTTGACAGGATCTGCAGAGAAGAATGTCAGAAACGCCCCAAATCCTGGTGTGCAAATTTTGTTGCATCATGCCAAAGAAGACTTGAGGCTGTCATTGCAGCCAAAGGCCCTTAAACTAAGTGCTGAGTAAAGGGTCAGAATACTTTCTAAAATCCTGATAAAGATAGAAGGCTTCATGAATGTGCGTGTCATCCTGGAGCCCGATTTCCAAGCAGTTGTTTTCCCGGGGGCGCGGCTTCAAAAGGTAGCGCATTGTTGTGCACAACGACATGCAAGACCAGAGGTTGAGGTTGCTCCATCGGCAGTGCGTTTTCCGTCACAGGCCGCTGTTGGCCATCGCTTCTCTGCCTTTTGGCTAAGATCAAGTGGTAGTATCTGTTCTTATCAGCTTAATGTCTGATATGTCCTCTATGTGGGGACTACATATTAAACATAGAGGGCCACCGTTGGGCAGTTTACCAAGCCGGCGAGTGGGACAGGCGGGCCGTGGCAGCAGGCGCATGTGTTAACTCTGGTTTCTCTACAAATCGTACAAGCCTTTCGCCTTTTACTAAAGACTTCCGTGGAGAGGAACACCCAAGAGTTTAGGGAATTTTTCTGGTGGGCTTTGCCATGTGGCAGAGCTCTGCATTACTGTGAAAATGATTGCTCTCTCCCTCTGAAAGCTCCTCCAGCTCCAAATGCTGCTCCGTGCAATTCAGCATTGTCCCAGAGATGCTGTGTCACCGGTGACGGTGTGCCGCTCTGTTTGTGAGGTAATATGAATCGGGGTTGTCCAGAGACCACGGTAGCCTAAAACCCCACCACCAGGGGCACGCTTTTCCCTGTGTTTAATAGCCTTGATGGCATTTCTTTCTGCAAAATCCCAGAAGTCGAATACAGCAAAGCATGAAACAAAAAAGATATTCACTCACTCATTATATTACGAATAATGAGTGTTGGAATTGTATCTTACGGGTGCAGATATCACAATAACGATTGTCGTTTGTTAGTTGTGGCATAATGGTCAGTAAAATGTAAGCACCATGATGTAGACTCTTATGTGAGAGAATCAGTGCAGCATGTGAGCCGTGTACTAGGCATACTTACCTGGCAGGGGAGATACCATGATCAAGAAGGTGGTTCACCCAGGGTGAGGCTCAGCCATTGCACTCCGGTTGTGCTGACCCCTGCGAATTCCCCACATGTGGGAATCTCGACTGCAAAATTTCTGGTAGTGGGGGACTGCGTCCGCGCTCTCCCCTGGTGTGCTTGTGGGAAAATAAATACCAAAGTTTAACTTACGTTGCCTGCAGCTGTCAACGGGGAATTGACTAGATGTGGAATTTATGCCACCATGAATGAACTTTTCAAATGTCTGAGATTGTTGGTTTAGTTAGCAGCACCGAACAAGGACATCATCTTCATTAATAAGGTAACGCAGTTCATTTGTAGAAAGGACTGTGGGCAAGATTGTTGTTTGCGAACGGTTGACATCTTGTCTATGTAATTCCTCAATCGCAAATTGCTGCAGGCAGCAATTTGCGATGCCTTGCGATGCCTTGCCTTGATGGCATTTATTGATGCAAAATCTCAGGTAGTGGATGGCTGTTTGTTTTTGTTTGTTTGACCCATCTGCTTCTAGGTCTACTCAGAACCTCCGATGAATCTGTCCTGCTTTTGGGGTTCCTGTGCCAAGTCGACGTCCAGTCGTTGCGCTTTGACTTAGAGGACTGCTGGGCTCCTATGCCCTCTCCTCGTTAGTATAGTGGACAGTATCGCTCGCTCAAGCAGCTCTCCTTAGCTCCAAGTGGTGCTGTGGCTTAGCTGGTTAAAGTGCCTGTCTAGTAAACAGGAGACCCTGGGTTCAAATCCTAGCAGTACCTGCAGTTATGTAAGACTCCAATTCTTTTCCTTACCATTTTTCCTTTATTAACGCACATCAGGTAGTGCCACGTTGGACCAATTTCAGAGAAATTTCACTCAGCGACAGCAGAGGTACTGTGGCTTAGCTGGTCAAAGCGCCTGTCTAGTAAACAGGAGACCCTGGGTTCAACTCCCAGCAGTACCTGTCATTGCCCTTCTCCTAGTTTACATTGTGATGCCAGTTTCTGTGTACCAAAAAAATATCGGAATCATCTAAACCGGACCTTTTGCAACCCATGTCTATCGCATATTATGAGATTGCCTCTGTGAAGGAATAACTTAGCCTTTGATTGTTTGTTTGCCACACAAATAGTGCATTCCTTTGTAACATTGATCAGAATCTTTCTATTGAAGTGTTGTGGCCCTTAACCTATCCAAACCAATCTAACAGAGGAGATATTCAAAGTTGGGGTTCAAAATTAAAGTTGAAAGCTTTGCAAGGAGCAAGTGAACTGTACAAAAGACATGGCATGCAAAGCATTCTGGTTAATTGTCAACAACTCATTTGGACTTTAAAGGTTCTCTCCGAAACGCAACGTAGCAGTTGAGTCCGAGCCCGGTTAGCTCAGTTGGTAGAGCATGAGACTCTTATTCTCAGGGTTGTGGGTTTGAGCCCCACATTTGGCGCAGTAATCTTTGCAAATGATGCTGGTGTTTGCTGTACTTTTCTGTCAATCTTCTCTCTATGCTTTGTGACACAATGGGCATACAAAGTACACAGGATCTCCTAAGATAAAGTCCAAAAGTACTGAGTGTTATCTGATGTGCTACTTAATCAACCTTTATTTTTCTCACGCATCCAAGGAATCATGTCAGACCGAGGTTGTTGTTTTCTCAATTTTTAGCTCAAGAAGTTCACTTTGGCTGCCAGTGGTGCTGTGGCTTAGCTGGTTAAAGTGCCTGTCTAGTAAACAGGAGATCCTGGGCTAAATCCCAGCAGTACCTGCAGTTAAGACTCCCAGTCGTTTCGATTCCTTTTCCTTGCCATTTTTTCTTTATTAACGCACACCAGCTAGTGCTACATTGGACAAATTTCAGAGAAAGTTCACCCTATGACAGCAGAGGTACTGTGGCTTAGCTGGTCAAAGCGCCTGTCTTGTAAACAGGAGACCCTGGGTTCAACTCCCAGCAGTACCTGTGATTGCCTGTCTCCTAGTTTACATTGTGATGCCAGCTTTTTTTTCACCAAAAAAATATCAGAATCATCTCAACCGGAGCTTTGTTGTTAGGTGTAATTACATGTCACAAGTCCTTTGAGCCTAACTTCTTCATGGCTACACCATACTGTGTTATTGTAGTCGGCGTTCAAGAAGAAGCCTATAAATGCTGATTCTCCCAAGGTTCTTCAGCAGTGTTTGACATCAAAATCAAAATGCTGCCCAAAAGGAACCGCCCAACGTGGGGCTCGAACCCACGACCCTGAGATTAAGAGTCTCATGCTCTACCGACTGAGCTAGCCGGGCGATAAAAGTCCTTTTAGCTGTTCTTTTGGAGGGACGCACACACAGATCTGGAAGCACACAACAGCTGTTGGACATCCAGAACAGTGGGTTCCACACAAAGTTAATGATCAAATTGCCATCTTTTGACGTCCTTTTGTTTGCCGATACACTGACTGACACCAGCAGCAGCTGCTGCCTGACGTCTCTGTGGCGCAATCGGTTAGCGCGTTCGGCTGTTAACCGAAAGGTTGGTGGTTCAAGCCCACCCAGGGACGCTTGCATTTGGAGTCATATGCCAGTCGACAAAACAAGCGTTTCACAATCAAAACTCCAAGACCCCTCATGTTGCATGCATCCTCTTCTTCTAATGGGCAAATTTCCCTCATGTTGTCATACTTGGCATTTGTGTACGAGGATACACAGACACCAAGACCTCCCACAAGTCTCTGTGGCGCAATCGGAATGCGTGTGCTTGTGGCTAGTCTTGTTAGGTGTAATTACATGTCACAAGTGTTCCTCATGGCTACACCATGCTGTGTTTTTGCAGTGGGCGCTCAAGAAGAAGCCCATCAATGCTCATTCTTCCAAGGTTCTTCAGCAGGGTTTGACATCAAAATCAAAACGCTGCCCAAAGAGAGACCAGAAAATGGCTGTCCACCGACGGTCCCCATCCAACCTGACAGAGCTTGACAGGATCTGCAGAGAAGAATGGCAGAAACGCCCCAAATCCTGGTGTGCAAATTTTGTTGCATCATGCCAAAGAAGACTTGAGGCTGTCATTGCAGCCAAAGGCCCTTAAACTAAGTGCTGAGTAAAGGGTCAGAATACTTTCTAAAATCCTGATAAAGATAGAAGGCTTCATGAATGTGCGTGTCATCCTGGAGCCCGATTTCCAAGCAGTTGTTTTCCCGGGGGCGCGGCTTCAAAAGGTAGCGCATTGTTGTGCACAACGACATGCAAGACCAGAGGTTGAGGTTGCTCCATCGGCAGTGCGTTTTCCGTCACAGGCCGCTGTTGGCCATCGCTTCTCTGCCTTTTGGCTAAGATCAAGTGGTAGTATCTGTTCTTATCAGCTTAATGTCTGATATGTCCTCTATGTGGGGACTACATATTAAACATAGAGGGCCACCGTTGGGCAGTTTACCAAGCCGGCGAGTGGGACAGGCGGGCCGTGGCAGCAGGCGCATGTGTTAACTCTGGTTTCTCTACAAATCGTACAAGCCTTTCGCCTTTTACTAAAGACTTCCGTGGAGAGGAACACCCAAGAGTTTAGGGAATTTTTCTGGTGGGCTTTGCCATGTGGCAGAGCTCTGCATTACTGTGAAAATGATTGCTCTCTCCCTCTGAAAGCTCCTCCAGCTCCAAATGCTGCTCCGTGCAATTCAGCATTGTCCCAGAGATGCTGTGTCACCGGTGACGGTGTGCCGCTCTGTTTGTGAGGTAATATGAATCGGGGTTGTCCAGAGACCACGGTAGCCTAAAACCCCACCACCAGGGGCACGCTTTTCCCTGTGTTTAATAGCCTTGATGGCATTTCTTTCTGCAAAATCCCAGAAGTCGAATACAGCAAAGCATGAAACAAAAAAGATATTCACTCACTCATTATATTACGAATAATGAGTGTTGGAATTGTATCTTACGGGTGCAGATATCACAATAACGATTGTCGTTTGTTAGTTGTGGCATAATGGTCAGTAAAATGTAAGCACCATGATGTAGACTCTTATGTGAGAGAATCAGTGCAGCATGTGAGCCGTGTACTAGGCATACTTACCTGGCAGGGGAGATACCATGATCAAGAAGGTGGTTCACCCAGGGTGAGGCTCAGCCATTGCACTCCGGTTGTGCTGACCCCTGCGAATTCCCCACATGTGGGAATCTCGACTGCAAAATTTCTGGTAGTGGGGGACTGCGTCCGCGCTCTCCCCTGGTGTGCTTGTGGGAAAATAAATACCAAAGTTTAACTTACGTTGCCTGCAGCTGTCAACGGGGAATTGACTAGATGTGGAATTTATGCCACCATGAATGAACTTTTCAAATGTCTGAGATTGTTGGTTTAGTTAGCAGCACCGAACAAGGACATCATCTTCATTAATAAGGTAACGCAGTTCATTTGTAGAAAGGACTGTGGGCAAGATTGTTGTTTGCGAACGGTTGACATCTTGTCTATGTAATTCCTCAATCGCAAATTGCTGCAGGCAGCAATTTGCGATGCCTTGCGATGCCTTGCCTTGATGGCATTTATTGATGCAAAATCTCAGGTAGTGGATGGCTGTTTGTTTTTGTTTGTTTGACCCATCTGCTTCTAGGTCTACTCAGAACCTCCGATGAATCTGTCCTGCTTTTGGGGTTCCTGTGCCAAGTCGACGTCCAGTCGTTGCGCTTTGACTTAGAGGACTGCTGGGCTCCTATGCCCTCTCCTCGTTAGTATAGTGGACAGTATCGCTCGCTCAAGCAGCTCTCCTTAGCTCCAAGTGGTGCTGTGGCTTAGCTGGTTAAAGTGCCTGTCTAGTAAACAGGAGACCCTGGGTTCAAATCCTAGCAGTACCTGCAGTTATGTAAGACTCCAATTCTTTTCCTTACCATTTTTCCTTTATTAACGCACATCAGGTAGTGCCACGTTGGACCAATTTCAGAGAAATTTCACTCAGCGACAGCAGAGGTACTGTGGCTTAGCTGGTCAAAGCGCCTGTCTAGTAAACAGGAGACCCTGGGTTCAACTCCCAGCAGTACCTGTCATTGCCCTTCTCCTAGTTTACATTGTGATGCCAGTTTCTGTGTACCAAAAAAATATCGGAATCATCTAAACCGGACCTTTTGCAACCCATGTCTATCGCATATTATGAGATTGCCTCTGTGAAGGAATAACTTAGCCTTTGATTGTTTGTTTGCCACACAAATAGTGCATTCCTTTGTAACATTGATCAGAATCTTTCTATTGAAGTGTTGTGGCCCTTAACCTATCCAAACCAATCTAACAGAGGAGATATTCAAAGTTGGGGTTCAAAATTAAAGTTGAAAGCTTTGCAAGGAGCAAGTGAACTGTACAAAAGACATGGCATGCAAAGCATTCTGGTTAATTGTCAACAACTCATTTGGACTTTAAAGGTTCTCTCCGAAACGCAACGTAGCAGTTGAGTCCGAGCCCGGTTAGCTCAGTTGGTAGAGCATGAGACTCTTATTCTCAGGGTTGTGGGTTTGAGCCCCACATTTGGCGCAGTAATCTTTGCAAATGATGCTGGTGTTTGCTGTACTTTTCTGTCAATCTTCTCTCTATGCTTTGTGACACAATGGGCATACAAAGTACACAGGATCTCCTAAGATAAAGTCCAAAAGTACTGAGTGTTATCTGATGTGCTACTTAATCAACCTTTATTTTTCTCACGCATCCAAGGAATCATGTCAGACCGAGGTTGTTGTTTTCTCAATTTTTAGCTCAAGAAGTTCACTTTGGCTGCCAGTGGTGCTGTGGCTTAGCTGGTTAAAGTGCCTGTCTAGTAAACAGGAGATCCTGGGCTAAATCCCAGCAGTACCTGCAGTTAAGACTCCCAGTCGTTTCGATTCCTTTTCCTTGCCATTTTTTCTTTATTAACGCACACCAGCTAGTGCTACATTGGACAAATTTCAGAGAAAGTTCACCCTATGACAGCAGAGGTACTGTGGCTTAGCTGGTCAAAGCGCCTGTCTTGTAAACAGGAGACCCTGGGTTCAACTCCCAGCAGTACCTGTGATTGCCTGTCTCCTAGTTTACATTGTGATGCCAGCTTTTTTTTCACCAAAAAAATATCAGAATCATCTCAACCGGAGCTTTGTTGTTAGGTGTAATTACATGTCACAAGTCCTTTGAGCCTAACTTCTTCATGGCTACACCATACTGTGTTATTGTAGTCGGCGTTCAAGAAGAAGCCTATAAATGCTGATTCTCCCAAGGTTCTTCAGCAGTGTTTGACATCAAAATCAAAATGCTGCCCAAAAGGAACCGCCCAACGTGGGGCTCGAACCCACGACCCTGAGATTAAGAGTCTCATGCTCTACCGACTGAGCTAGCCGGGCGATAAAAGTCCTTTTAGCTGTTCTTTTGGAGGGACCCACACACAGATCTGGAAGCACACAACAGCTGTTGGACATCCAGAACAGTGGGTTCCACACAAAGTTAATGATCAAATTGCCATCTTTTGACGTCCTTTTGTTTGCCGATACACTGACTGACACCAGCAGCAGCTGCTGCCTGACGTCTCTGTGGCGCAATCGGTTAGCGCGTTCGGCTGTTAACCGAAAGGTTGGTGGTTCAAGCCCACCCAGGGACGCTTGCATTTGGAGTCATATGCCAGTCGACAAAACAAGCGTTTCACAATCAAAACTCCAAGACCCCTCATGTTGCATGCATCCTCTTCTTCTAATGGGCAAATTTCCCTCATGTTGTCATACTTGGCATTTGTGTACGAGGATACACAGACACCAAGACCTCCCACAAGTCTCTGTGGCGCAATCGGAATGCGTGTGCTTGTGGCTAGTCTTGTTAGGTGTAATTACATGTCACAAGTGTTCCTCATGGCTACACCATGCTGTGTTTTTGCAGTGGGCGCTCAAGAAGAAGCCCATCAATGCTCATTCTTCCAAGGTTCTTCAGCAGGGTTTGACATCAAAATCAAAACGCTGCCCAAAGAGAGACCAGAAAATGGCTGTCCACCGACGGTCCCCATCCAACCTGACAGAGCTTGACAGGATCTGCAGAGAAGAATGGCAGAAACGCCCCAAATCCTGGTGTGCAAATTTTGTTGCATCATGCCAAAGAAGACTTGAGGCTGTCATTGCAGCCAAAGGCCCTTAAACTAAGTGCTGAGTAAAGGGTCAGAATACTTTCTAAAATCCTGATAAAGATAGAAGGCTTCATGAATGTGCGTGTCATCCTGGAGCCCGATTTCCAAGCAGTTGTTTTCCCGGGGGCGCGGCTTCAAAAGGTAGCGCATTGTTGTGCACAACGACATGCAAGACCAGAGGTTGAGGTTGCTCCATCGGCAGTGCGTTTTCCGTCACAGGCCGCTGTTGGCCATCGCTTCTCTGCCTTTTGGCTAAGATCAAGTGGTAGTATCTGTTCTTATCAGCTTAATGTCTGATATGTCCTCTATGTGGGGACTACATATTAAACATAGAGGGCCACCGTTGGGCAGTTTACCAAGCCGGCGAGTGGGACAGGCGGGCCGTGGCAGCAGGCGCATGTGTTAACTCTGGTTTCTCTACAAATCGTACAAGCCTTTCGCCTTTTACTAAAGACTTCCGTGGAGAGGAACACCCAAGAGTTTAGGGAATTTTTCTGGTGGGCTTTGCCATGTGGCAGAGCTCTGCATTACTGTGAAAATGATTGCTCTCTCCCTCTGAAAGCTCCTCCAGCTCCAAATGCTGCTCCGTGCAATTCAGCATTGTCCCAGAGATGCTGTGTCACCGGTGACGGTGTGCCGCTCTGTTTGTGAGGTAATATGAATCGGGGTTGTCCAGAGACCACGGTAGCCTAAAACCCCACCACCAGGGGCACGCTTTTCCCTGTGTTTAATAGCCTTGATGGCAT
>JAXIVH010000082.1:321229-326229 GCA_036785325.1 Urophycis tenuis | reverse complement strand
GGCTACACCATGCTGTGTTACATGTCACACAGCATGGCTACACCATGCTGTGTTTTTGCAGTGGGCGCTCAAGAAGAAGCCCATCAATGCTCATTCTTCCAAGGTTCTTCAGCAGGGTTTGACATCAAAATCAAAACGCTGCCCAAAGAGAGACCAGAAAATGGCTGTCCACCGACGGTCCCCATCCAACCTGACAGAGCTTGACAGGATCTGCAGAGAAGAATGGCAGAAACGCCCCAAATCCTGGTGTGCAAATTTTGTTGCATCATGCCAAAGAAGACTTGAGGCTGTCATTGCAGCCAAAGGCCCTTAAACTAAGTGCTGAGTAAAGGGTCAGAATACTTTCTAAAATCCTGATAAAGATAGAAGGCTTCATGAATGTGCGTGTCATCCTGGAGCCCGATTTCCAAGCAGTTGTTTTCCCGGGGGCGCGGCTTCAAAAGGTAGCGCATTGTTGTGCACAACGACATGCAAGACCAGAGGTTGAGGTTGCTCCATCGGCAGTGCGTTTTCCGTCACAGGCCGCTGTTGGCCATCGCTTCTCTGCCTTTTGGCTAAGATCAAGTGGTAGTATCTGTTCTTATCAGCTTAATGTCTGATATGTCCTCTATGTGGGGACTACATATTAAACATAGAGGGCCACCGTTGGGCAGTTTACCAAGCCGGCGAGTGGGACAGGCGGGCCGTGGCAGCAGGCGCATGTGTTAACTCTGGTTTCTCTACAATACAAATCGTACAAGCCTTTCGCCTTTTACTAAAGACTTCCGTGGAGAGGAACACCCAAGAGTTTAGGGAATTTTTCTGGTGGGCTTTGCCATGTGGCAGAGCTCTGCATTACTGTGAAAATGATTGCTCTCTCCCTCTGAAAGCTCCTCCAGCTCCAAATGCTGCTCCGTGCAATTCAGCATTGTCCCAGAGATGCTGTGTCACCGGTGACGGTGTGCCGCTCTGTTTGTGAGGTAATATGAATCGGGGTTGTCCAGAGACCACGGTAGCCTAAAACCCCACCACCAGGGGCACGCTTTTCCCTGTGTTTAATAGCCTTGATGGCATTTCTTTCTGCAAAATCCCAGAAGTCGAATACAGCAAAGCATGAAACAAAAAAGATATTCACTCACTCATTATATTACGAATAATGAGTGTTGGAATTGTATCTTACGGGTGCAGATATCACAATAACGATTGTCGTTTGTTAGTTGTGGCATAATGGTCAGTAAAATGTAAGCACCATGATGTAGACTCTTATGTGAGAGAATCAGTGCAGCATGTGAGCCGTGTACTAGGCATACTTACCTGGCAGGGGAGATACCATGATCAAGAAGGTGGTTCACCCAGGGTGAGGCTCAGCCATTGCACTCCGGTTGTGCTGACCCCTGCGAATTCCCCACATGTGGGAATCTCGACTGCAAAATTTCTGGTAGTGGGGGACTGCGTCCGCGCTCTCCCCTGGTGTGCTTGTGGGAAAATAAATACCAAAGTTTAACTTACGTTGCCTGCAGCTGTCAACGGGGAATTGACTAGATGTGGAATTTATGCCACCATGAATGAACTTTTCAAATGTCTGAGATTGTTGGTTTAGTTAGCAGCACCGAACAAGGACATCATCTTCATTAATAAGGTAACGCAGTTCATTTGTAGAAAGGACTGTGGGCAAGATTGTTGTTTGCGAACGGTTGACATCTTGTCTATGTAATTCCTCAATCGCAAATTGCTGCAGGCAGCAATTTGCGATGCCTTGCGATGCCTTGCCTTGATGGCATTTATTGATGCAAAATCTCAGGTAGTGGATGGCTGTTTGTTTTTGTTTGTTTGACCCATCTGCTTCTAGGTCTACTCAGAACCTCCGATGAATC
The DNA here is from genome assembly GCA_036785325.1 of Urophycis tenuis. NCBI lineage: Eukaryota > Metazoa > Chordata > Actinopteri > Gadiformes > Phycidae > Urophycis > Urophycis tenuis. The sequence continues at coordinate 324,376 of JAXIVH010000082.1, read as the reverse complement.
TGTCCTGCTTTTGGGGTTCCTGTGCCAAGTCGACGTCCAGTCGTTGCGCTTTGACTTAGAGGACTGCTGGGCTCCTATGCCCTCTCCTCGTTAGTATAGTGGACAGTATCGCTCGCTCAAGCAGCTCTCCTTAGCTCCAAGTGGTGCTGTGGCTTAGCTGGTTAAAGTGCCTGTCTAGTAAACAGGAGACCCTGGGTTCAAATCCTAGCAGTACCTGCAGTTATGTAAGACTCCAATTCTTTTCCTTACCATTTTTCCTTTATTAACGCACATCAGGTAGTGCCACGTTGGACCAATTTCAGAGAAATTTCACTCAGCGACAGCAGAGGTACTGTGGCTTAGCTGGTCAAAGCGCCTGTCTAGTAAACAGGAGACCCTGGGTTCAACTCCCAGCAGTACCTGTCATTGCCCTTCTCCTAGTTTACATTGTGATGCCAGTTTCTGTGTACCAAAAAAATATCGGAATCATCTAAACCGGACCTTTTGCAACCCATGTCTATCGCATATTATGAGATTGCCTCTGTGAAGGAATAACTTAGCCTTTGATTGTTTGTTTGCCACACAAATAGTGCATTCCTTTGTAACATTGATCAGAATCTTTCTATTGAAGTGTTGTGGCCCTTAACCTATCCAAACCAATCTAACAGAGGAGATATTCAAAGTTGGGGTTCAAAATTAAAGTTGAAAGCTTTGCAAGGAGCAAGTGAACTGTACAAAAGACATGGCATGCAAAGCATTCTGGTTAATTGTCAACAACTCATTTGGACTTTAAAGGTTCTCTCCGAAACGCAACGTAGCAGTTGAGTCCGAGCCCGGTTAGCTCAGTTGGTAGAGCATGAGACTCTTATTCTCAGGGTTGTGGGTTTGAGCCCCACATTTGGCGCAGTAATCTTTGCAAATGATGCTGGTGTTTGCTGTACTTTTCTGTCAATCTTCTCTCTATGCTTTGTGACACAATGGGCATACAAAGTACACAGGATCTCCTAAGATAAAGTCCAAAAGTACTGAGTGTTATCTGATGTGCTACTTAATCAACCTTTATTTTTCTCACGCATCCAAGGAATCATGTCAGACCGAGGTTGTTGTTTTCTCAATTTTTAGCTCAAGAAGTTCACTTTGGCTGCCAGTGGTGCTGTGGCTTAGCTGGTTAAAGTGCCTGTCTAGTAAACAGGAGATCCTGGGCTAAATCCCAGCAGTACCTGCAGTTAAGACTCCCAGTCGTTTCGATTCCTTTTCCTTGCCATTTTTTCTTTATTAACGCACACCAGCTAGTGCTACATTGGACAAATTTCAGAGAAAGTTCACCCTATGACAGCAGAGGTACTGTGGCTTAGCTGGTCAAAGCGCCTGTCTTGTAAACAGGAGACCCTGGGTTCAACTCCCAGCAGTACCTGTGATTGCCTGTCTCCTAGTTTACATTGTGATGCCAGCTTTTTTTTCACCAAAAAAATATCAGAATCATCTCAACCGGAGCTTTGTTGTTAGGTGTAATTACATGTCACAAGTCCTTTGAGCCTAACTTCTTCATGGCTACACCATACTGTGTTATTGTAGTCGGCGTTCAAGAAGAAGCCTATAAATGCTGATTCTCCCAAGGTTCTTCAGCAGTGTTTGACATCAAAATCAAAATGCTGCCCAAAAGGAACCGCCCAACGTGGGGCTCGAACCCACGACCCTGAGATTAAGAGTCTCATGCTCTACCGACTGAGCTAGCCGGGCGATAAAAGTCCTTTTAGCTGTTCTTTTGGAGGGACCCACACACAGATCTGGAAGCACACAACAGCTGTTGGACATCCAGAACAGTGGGTTCCACACAAAGTTAATGATCAAATTGCCATCTTTTGACGTCCTTGGCCTTTTGTTTGCCGATACACTGACTGACACCAGCAGCTGCTGCCTGACGTCTCTGTGGCGCAATCGGTTAGCGCGTTCGGCTGTTAACCGAAAGGTTGGTGGTTCAAGCCCACCCAGGGACGGGTGCATTTTGAGTGTGATGACAGTCGACGAAACAAGCGTTTGACAATCAAAACTCCAAGACACCTCATGTTGCATGCATCCGCCTCTTCTAATGAGCAAAATTCCCTCATGTTGTCATACTTGGCATTTGCGTACAACGATACACAGACACCAAGACCTTCCACAAGTCTCTGTGGCGCAATCGGAATGCGTGTGCTTGTGGCTAGTCTTGTTAGGTGTAATTACATGTCACAAGTGTTCCTCATGGCTACACCATGCTGTGTTTTTGCAGTGGGCGCTCAAGAAGAAGCCCATCAATGCTCATTCTTCCAAGGTTCTTCAGCAGGGTTTGACATCAAAATCAAAACGCTGCCCAAAGAGAGACCAGAAAATGGCTGTCCACCGACGGTCCCCATCCAACCTGACAGAGCTTGACAGGATCTGCAGAGAAGAATGGCAGAAACGCCCCAAATCCTGGTGTGCAAATTTTGTTGCATCATGCCAAAGAAGACTTGAGGCTGTCATTGCAGCCAAAGGCCCTTAAACTAAGTGCTGAGTAAAGGGTCAGAATACTTTCTAAAATCCTGATAAAGATAGAAGGCTTCACGAATGTGCGTGTCATCCTGGAGCCCGATTTCCAAGCAGTTGTTTTCCCGGGGGCGCGGCTTCAAAAGGTAGCGCATTGTTGTGCACAACGACATGCAAGACCAGAGGTTGAGGTTGCTCCATCGGCAGTGCGTTTTCCGTCACAGGCCGCTGTTGGCCATCGCTTCTCTGCCTTTTGGCTAAGATCAAGTGGTAGTATCTGTTCTTATCAGCTTAATGTCTGATATGTCCTCTATGTGGGGACTACATATTAAACATAGAGGGCCACCGTTGGGCAGTTTACCAAGCCGGCGAGTGGGACAGGCGGGCCGTGGCAGCAGGCGCATGTGTTAACTCTGGTTTCTCTACAAATCGTACAAGCCTTTCGCCTTTTACTAAAGACTTCCGTGGAGAGGAACACCCAAGAGTTTAGGGAATTTTTCTGGTGGGCTTTGCCATGTGGCAGAGCTCTGCATTACTGTGAAAATGATTGCTCTCTCCCTCTGAAAGCTCCTCCAGCTCCAAATGCTGCTCCGTGCAATTCAGCATTGTCCCAGAGATGCTGTGTCACCGGTGACGGTGTGCCGCTCTGTTTGTGAGGTAATA
>JAXIVH010000082.1:306229-311229 GCA_036785325.1 Urophycis tenuis | reverse complement strand
CATGTTGTCATACTTGGCATTTGTGTACGAGGATACACAGACACCAAGACCTCCCACAAGTCTCTGTGGCGCAATCGGAATGCGTGTGCTTGTGGCTAGTCTTGTTAGGTGTAATTACATGTCACAAGTGTCACACAGCATGGCTACACCATGCTGTGTTACATGTCACACAGCATGGCTACACCATGCTGTGTTTTTGCAGTGGGCGCTCAAGAAGAAGCCCATCAATGCTCATTCTTCCAAGGTTCTTCAGCAGGGTTTGACATCAAAATCAAAACGCTGCCCAAAGAGAGACCAGAAAATGGCTGTCCACCGACGGTCCCCATCCAACCTGACAGAGCTTGACAGGATCTGCAGAGAAGAATGGCAGAAACGCCCCAAATCCTGGTGTGCAAATTTTGTTGCATCATGCCAAAGAAGACTTGAGGCTGTCATTGCAGCCAAAGGCCCTTAAACTAAGTGCTGAGTAAAGGGTCAGAATACTTTCTAAAATCCTGATAAAGATAGAAGGCTTCATGAATGTGCGTGTCATCCTGGAGCCCGATTTCCAAGCAGTTGTTTTCCCGGGGGCGCGGCTTCAAAAGGTAGCGCATTGTTGTGCACAACGACATGCAAGACCAGAGGTTGAGGTTGCTCCATCGGCAGTGCGTTTTCCGTCACAGGCCGCTGTTGGCCATCGCTTCTCTGCCTTTTGGCTAAGATCAAGTGGTAGTATCTGTTCTTATCAGCTTAATGTCTGATATGTCCTCTATGTGGGGACTACATATTAAACATAGAGGGCCACCGTTGGGCAGTTTACCAAGCCGGCGAGTGGGACAGGCGGGCCGTGGCAGCAGGCGCATGTGTTAACTCTGGTTTCTCTACAATACAAATCGTACAAGCCTTTCGCCTTTTACTAAAGACTTCCGTGGAGAGGAACACCCAAGAGTTTAGGGAATTTTTCTGGTGGGCTTTGCCATGTGGCAGAGCTCTGCATTACTGTGAAAATGATTGCTCTCTCCCTCTGAAAGCTCCTCCAGCTCCAAATGCTGCTCCGTGCAATTCAGCATTGTCCCAGAGATGCTGTGTCACCGGTGACGGTGTGCCGCTCTGTTTGTGAGGTAATATGAATCGGGGTTGTCCAGAGACCACGGTAGCCTAAAACCCCACCACCAGGGGCACGCTTTTCCCTGTGTTTAATAGCCTTGATGGCATTTCTTTCTGCAAAATCCCAGAAGTCGAATACAGCAAAGCATGAAACAAAAAAGATATTCACTCACTCATTATATTACGAATAATGAGTGTTGGAATTGTATCTTACGGGTGCAGATATCACAATAACGATTGTCGTTTGTTAGTTGTGGCATAATGGTCAGTAAAATGTAAGCACCATGATGTAGACTCTTATGTGAGAGAATCAGTGCAGCATGTGAGCCGTGTACTAGGCATACTTACCTGGCAGGGGAGATACCATGATCAAGAAGGTGGTTCACCCAGGGTGAGGCTCAGCCATTGCACTCCGGTTGTGCTGACCCCTGCGAATTCCCCACATGTGGGAATCTCGACTGCAAAATTTCTGGTAGTGGGGGACTGCGTCCGCGCTCTCCCCTGGTGTGCTTGTGGGAAAATAAATACCAAAGTTTAACTTACGTTGCCTGCAGCTGTCAACGGGGAATTGACTAGATGTGGAATTTATGCCACCATGAATGAACTTTTCAAATGTCTGAGATTGTTGGTTTAGTTAGCAGCACCGAACAAGGACATCATCTTCATTAATAAGGTAACGCAGTTCATTTGTAGAAAGGACTGTGGGCAAGATTGTTGTTTGCGAACGGTTGACATCTTGTCTATGTAATTCCTCAATCGCAAATTGCTGCAGGCAGCAATTTGCGATGCCTTGCGATGCCTTGCCTTGATGGCATTTATTGATGCAAAATCTCAGGTAGTGGATGGCTGTTTGTTTTTGTTTGTTTGACCCATCTGCTTCTAGGTCTACTCAGAACCTCCGATGAATCTGTCCTGCTTTTGGGGTTCCTGTGCCAAGTCGACGTCCAGTCGTTGCGCTTTGACTTAGAGGACTGCTGGGCTCCTATGCCCTCTCCTCGTTAGTATAGTGGACAGTATCGCTCGCTCAAGCAGCTCTCCTTAGCTCCAAGTGGTGCTGTGGCTTAGCTGGTTAAAGTGCCTGTCTAGTAAACAGGAGACCCTGGGTTCAAATCCTAGCAGTACCTGCAGTTATGTAAGACTCCAATTCTTTTCCTTACCATTTTTCCTTTATTAACGCACATCAGGTAGTGCCACGTTGGACCAATTTCAGAGAAATTTCACTCAGCGACAGCAGAGGTACTGTGGCTTAGCTGGTCAAAGCGCCTGTCTAGTAAACAGGAGACCCTGGGTTCAACTCCCAGCAGTACCTGTCATTGCCCTTCTCCTAGTTTACATTGTGATGCCAGTTTCTGTGTACCAAAAAAATATCGGAATCATCTAAACCGGACCTTTTGCAACCCATGTCTATCGCATATTATGAGATTGCCTCTGTGAAGGAATAACTTAGCCTTTGATTGTTTGTTTGCCACACAAATAGTGCATTCCTTTGTAACATTGATCAGAATCTTTCTATTGAAGTGTTGTGGCCCTTAACCTATCCAAACCAATCTAACAGAGGAGATATTCAAAGTTGGGGTTCAAAATTAAAGTTGAAAGCTTTGCAAGGAGCAAGTGAACTGTACAAAAGACATGGCATGCAAAGCATTCTGGTTAATTGTCAACAACTCATTTGGACTTTAAAGGTTCTCTCCGAAACGCAACGTAGCAGTTGAGTCCGAGCCCGGTTAGCTCAGTTGGTAGAGCATGAGACTCTTATTCTCAGGGTTGTGGGTTTGAGCCCCACATTTGGCGCAGTAATCTTTGCAAATGATGCTGGTGTTTGCTGTACTTTTCTGTCAATCTTCTCTCTATGCTTTGTGACACAATGGGCATACAAAGTACACAGGATCTCCTAAGATAAAGTCCAAAAGTACTGAGTGTTATCTGATGTGCTACTTAATCAACCTTTATTTTTCTCACGCATCCAAGGAATCATGTCAGACCGAGGTTGTTGTTTTCTCAATTTTTAGCTCAAGAAGTTCACTTTGGCTGCCAGTGGTGCTGTGGCTTAGCTGGTTAAAGTGCCTGTCTAGTAAACAGGAGATCCTGGGCTAAATCCCAGCAGTACCTGCAGTTAAGACTCCCAGTCGTTTCGATTCCTTTTCCTTGCCATTTTTTCTTTATTAACGCACACCAGCTAGTGCTACATTGGACAAATTTCAGAGAAAGTTCACCCTATGACAGCAGAGGTACTGTGGCTTAGCTGGTCAAAGCGCCTGTCTTGTAAACAGGAGACCCTGGGTTCAACTCCCAGCAGTACCTGTGATTGCCTGTCTCCTAGTTTACATTGTGATGCCAGCTTTTTTTTCACCAAAAAAATATCAGAATCATCTCAACCGGAGCTTTGTTGTTAGGTGTAATTACATGTCACAAGTCCTTTGAGCCTAACTTCTTCATGGCTACACCATACTGTGTTATTGTAGTCGGCGTTCAAGAAGAAGCCTATAAATGCTGATTCTCCCAAGGTTCTTCAGCAGTGTTTGACATCAAAATCAAAATGCTGCCCAAAAGGAACCGCCCAACGTGGGGCTCGAACCCACGACCCTGAGATTAAGAGTCTCATGCTCTACCGACTGAGCTAGCCGGGCGATAAAAGTCCTTTTAGCTGTTCTTTTGGAGGGACCCACACACAGATCTGGAAGCACACAACAGCTGTTGGACATCCAGAACAGTGGGTTCCACACAAAGTTAATGATCAAATTGCCATCTTTTGACGTCCTTGGCCTTTTGTTTGCCGATACACTGACTGACACCAGCAGCTGCTGCCTGACGTCTCTGTGGCGCAATCGGTTAGCGCGTTCGGCTGTTAACCGAAAGGTTGGTGGTTCAAGCCCACCCAGGGACGGGTGCATTTTGAGTGTGATGACAGTCGACGAAACAAGCGTTTGACAATCAAAACTCCAAGACACCTCATGTTGCATGCATCCGCCTCTTCTAATGAGCAAAATTCCCTCATGTTGTCATACTTGGCATTTGCGTACAACGATACACAGACACCAAGACCTTCCACAAGTCTCTGTGGCGCAATCGGAATGCGTGTGCTTGTGGCTAGTCTTGTTAGGTGTAATTACATGTCACAAGTGTTCCTCATGGCTACACCATGCTGTGTTTTTGCAGTGGGCGCTCAAGAAGAAGCCCATCAATGCTCATTCTTCCAAGGTTCTTCAGCAGGGTTTGACATCAAAATCAAAACGCTGCCCAAAGAGAGACCAGAAAATGGCTGTCCACCGACGGTCCCCATCCAACCTGACAGAGCTTGACAGGATCTGCAGAGAAGAATGGCAGAAACGCCCCAAATCCTGGTGTGCAAATTTTGTTGCATCATGCCAAAGAAGACTTGAGGCTGTCATTGCAGCCAAAGGCCCTTAAACTAAGTGCTGAGTAAAGGGTCAGAATACTTTCTAAAATCCTGATAAAGATAGAAGGCTTCACGAATGTGCGTGTCATCCTGGAGCCCGATTTCCAAGCAGTTGTTTTCCCGGGGGCGCGGCTTCAAAAGGTAGCGCATTGTTGTGCACAACGACATGCAAGACCAGAGGTTGAGGTTGCTCCATCGGCAGTGCGTTTTCCGTCACAGGCCGCTGTTGGCCATCGCTTCTCTGCCTTTTGGCTAAGATCAAGTGGTAGTATCTGTTCTTATCAGCTTAATGTCTGATATGTCCTCTATGTGGGGACTACATATTAAACATAGAGGGCCACCGTTGGGCAGTTTACCAAGCCGGCGAGTGGGACAGGCGGGCCGTGGCAGCAGGCGCATGTGTTAACTCTGGTTTCTCTACAAATCGTACAAGCCTTTCGCCTTTTACTAAAGACTTCCGTGGAGAGGAACACCCAAGAGTTTAGGGAATTTTTCTGGTGGGCTTTGCCATGTGGCA
>JAXIVH010000082.1:188729-296229 GCA_036785325.1 Urophycis tenuis | reverse complement strand
AAAGGTTGGTGGTTCAAGCCCACCCAGGGACGCTTGCATTTGGAGTCATATGCCAGTCGACAAAACAAGCGTTTCACAATCAAAACTCCAAGACCCCTCATGTTGCATGCATCCTCTTCTTCTAATGGGCAAATTTCCCTCATGTTGTCATACTTGGCATTTGTGTACGAGGATACACAGACACCAAGACCTCCCACAAGTCTCTGTGGCGCAATCGGAATGCGTGTGCTTGTGGCTAGTCTTGTTAGGTGTAATTACATGTCACAAGTGTTCCTCATGGCTACACCATGCTGTGTTTTTGCAGTGGGCGCTCAAGAAGAAGCCCATCAATGCTCATTCTTCCAAGGTTCTTCAGCAGGGTTTGACATCAAAATCAAAACGCTGCCCAAAGAGAGACCAGAAAATGGCTGTCCACCGACGGTCCCCATCCAACCTGACAGAGCTTGACAGGATCTGCAGAGAAGAATGGCAGAAACGCCCCAAATCCTGGTGTGCAAATTTTGTTGCATCATGCCAAAAGAAGACTTGAGGCTGTCATTGCAGCCAAAGGCCCTTAAACTAAGTGCTGAGTAAAGGGTCAGAATACTTTCTAAAATCCTGATAAAGATAGAAGGCTTCACGAATGTGCGTGTCATCCTGGAGCCCGATTTCCAAGCAGTTGTTTTCCCGGGGGCGCGGCTTCAAAAGGTAGCGCATTGTTGTGCACAACGACATGCAAGACCAGAGGTTGAGGTTGCTCCATCGGCAGTGCGTTTTCCGTCACAGGCCGCTGTTGGCCATCGCTTCTCTGCCTTTTGGCTAAGATCAAGTGGTAGTATCTGTTCTTATCAGCTTAATGTCTGATATGTCCTCTATGTGGGGACTACATATTAAACATAGAGGGCCACCGTTGGGCAGTTTACCAAGCCGGCGAGTGGGACAGGCGGGCCGTGGCAGCAGGCGCATGTGTTAACTCTGGTGTCTCTACAAATCGTACAAGCCTTTCGCCTTTTACTAAAGACTTCCGTGGAGAGGAACACCCAAGAGTTTAGGGAATTTTTCTGGTGGGCTTTGCCATGTGGCAGAGCTCTGCATTACTGTGAAAATGATTGCTCTCTCCCTCTGAAAGCTCCTCCAGCTCCAAATGCTGCTCCGTGCAATTCAGCATTGTCCCAGAGATGCTGTGTCACCGGTGACGGTGTGCCGCTCTGTTTGTGAGGTAATATGAATCGGGGTTGTCCAGAGACCACGGTAGCCTAAAACCCCACCACCAGGGGCACGCTTTTCCCTGTGTTTAATAGCCTTGATGGCATTTCTTTCTGCAAAATCCCAGAAGTCAAATACAGCAAAGCATGAAACAAAAAAGATATTCACTCACTCATTATATTACGAATAATGAGTGTTGGAATTGTATCTTACGGGTGCAGATATCACAATAACGATTGTCGTTTGTTAGTTGTGGCATAATGGTCAGTAAAATGTAAGCACCATGATGCACCTCTTATGTGAGAGAATCAGTGCAGCATGTGAGCCGTGTACTCGGCATACTTACCTGGCAGGGGAGATACCATGATCAAGAAGGTGGTTCACCCAGGGTGAGGCTCAGCCATTGCACTCCGGTTGTGCTGACCCCTGCGAATTCCCCACATGTGGGAATCTCGACTGCAAAATTTCTGGTAGTGGGGGACTGCGTCCGCGCTCTCCCCTGGTGTGCTTGTGGGAAAATAAATACCAAAGTTTAACTTACGTTGCCTGCAGCTGTCAACGGGGAATTGACTAGATGTGGAATTTATGCCACCATGAATGAACTTTTCAAATGTCTGAGATTGTTGGTTTAGTTAGCAGCACCGAACAAGGACATCATCTTCATTAATAAGGTAACGCAGTTCATTTGTAGAAAGGACTGTGGGCAAGATTGTTGTTTGCGAACGGTTGACATCTTGTCTATGTAATTCCTCAATCGCAAATTGCTGCAGGCAGCAATGCGCCTTGATGGCATTTATTGATGCAAAATCTCAGGTAGTGGATGGCTGTTTGTTTTTGTTTGTTTGACCCATCTGCTTCTAGGTCTACTCAGAACCTCCGATGAATCTGTCCTGCTTTTGGGGTTCCTGTGCCAAGTCGACGTCCAGTCGTTGCGCTTTGACTTAGAGGACTGCTGGGCTCCTATGCCCTCTCCTCGTTAGTATAGTGGACAGTATCGCTCGCTCAAGCAGCTCTCCTTAGCTCCAAGTGGTGCTGTGGCTTAGCTGGTTAAAGTGCCTGTCTAGTAAACAGGAGACCCTGGGTTCAAATCCTAGCAGTACCTGCAGTTATGTAAGACTCCAATTCTTTTCCTTACCATTTTTCCTTTATTAACGCACATCAGGTAGTGCCACGTTGGACCAATTTCAGAGAAATTTCACTCAGCGACAGCAGAGGTACTGTGGCTTAGCTGGTCAAAGCGCCTGTCTAGTAAACAGGAGACCCTGGGTTCAACTCCCAGCAGCACCTGTCATTGCCCTTCTCCTAGTTTACATTGTGATGCCAGTTTCTGTGTACCAAAAAAATATCGGAATCATCTAAACCGGACCTTTTGCAACCCATGTCTATCGCATATTATGAGATTGCCTCTGTGAAGGAATAACTTAGCCTTTGATTGTTTGTTTGCCACACAAATAGTGCATTCCTTTGTAACATTGATCAGAATCTTTCTATTGAAGTGTTGTGGCCCTTAACCTATCCAAACCAATCTAACAGAGGAGATATTCAAAGTTGGGGTTCAAAATTAAAGTTGAAAGCTTTGCAAGGAGCAAGTGAACTGTACAAAAGACATGGCATGCAAAGCATTCTGGTTAATTGTCAACAACTCATTTGGACTTTAAAGGTTCTCTCCGAAACGCAACGTAGCAGTTGAGTCCGAGCCCGGTTAGCTCAGTTGGTAGAGCATGAGACTCTTATTCTCAGGGTTGTGGGTTTGAGCCCCACATTTGGCGCAGTAATCTTTGCAAATGATGCTGGTGTTTGCTGTACTTTTCTGTCAATCTTCTCTCTATGCTTTGTGACACAATGGGCATACAAAGTACACAGGATCTCCTAAGATAAAGTCCAAAAGTACTGAGTGTTATCTGATGTGCTACTTAATCAACCTTTATTTTTCTCACGCATCCAAGGAATCATGTCAGACCGAGGTTGTTGTTTTCTCAATTTTTAGCTCAAGAAGTTCACTTTGGCTGCCAGTGGTGCTGTGGCTTAGCTGGTTAAAGTGCCTGTCTAGTAAACAGGAGATCCTGGGCTAAATCCCAGCAGTACCTGCAGTTAAGACTCCCAGTCGTTTCGATTCCTTTTCCTTGCCATTTTTTCTTTATTAACGCACATCAGCTAGTGCTACATTGGACAAATTTCAGAGAAAGTTCACCCTATGACAGCAGAGGTACTGTGGCTTAGCTGGTCAAAGCGCCTGTCTTGTAAACAGGAGACCCTGGGTTCAACTCCCAGCAGTACCTGTGATTGCCTGTCTCCTAGTTTACATTGTGATGCCAGCTTTTTCTTCACCAAAAAAATATCAGAATCATCTCAACCGGAGCTTTGTTGTTAGGTGTAATTACATGTCACAAGTCCTTTGAGCCTAACTTCTTCATGGCTACACCATACTGTGTTATTGTAGTCGGCGTTCAAGAAGAAGCCTATAAATGCTGATTCTCCCAAGGTTCTTCAGCAGTGTTTGACATCAAAATCAAAATGCTGCCCAAAAGGAACCGCCCAACGTGGGGCTCGAACCCACGACCCTGAGATTAAGAGTCTCATGCTCTACCGACTGAGCTAGCCGGGCGATAAAAGTCCTTTTAGCTGTTCTTTTGGAGTGACCCACACACAGATCTGGAAGCACACAACAGCTGTTGGACATCCAGAACAGTGGGTTCCACACAAAGTTAATGATCAAATTGCCATCTTTTGACGTCCTTGGCCTTTTGTTTGCCGATACACTGACTGACACCAGCAGCTGCTGCCTGACGTCTCTGTGGCGCAATCGGTTAGCGCGTTCGGCTGTTAACCGAAAGGTTGGTGGTTCAAGCCCACCCAGGGACGGGTGCATTTTGAGTGTGATGACAGTCGACGAAACAAGCGTTTGACAATCAAAACTCCAAGACACCTCATGTTGCATGCATCCGCCTCTTCTAATGAGCAAAATTCCCTCATGTTGTCATACTTGGCATTTGCGTACAACGATACACAGACACCAAGACCTTCCACAAGTCTCTGTGGCGCAATCGGAATGCGTGTGCTTGTGGCTAGTCTTGTTAGGTGTAATTACATGTCACAAGTGTTCCTCATGGCTACACCATGCTGTGTTTTTGCAGTGGGCGCTCAAGAAGAAGCCCATCAATGCTCATTCTCCCAAGGTTCTTCAGCAGGGTTTGACATCAAAATCAAAACGCTGCCCAAAGAGAGACCAGAAAATGGCTGTCCACCGACGGTCCCCATCCAACCTGACAGAGCTTGACAGGATCTGCAGAGAAGAATGGCAGAAACGCCCCAAATCCTGGTGTGCAAATTTTGTTGCATCATGCCAAAGAAGACTTGAGGCTGTCATTGCTGCCAAAGGCCCTTAAACTAAGTGCTGAGTAAAGGGTCAGAATACTTTCTAAAATCCTGATAAAGATAGAAGGCTTCACGAATGTGCGTGTCATCCTGGAGCCCGATTTCCAAGCAGTTGTTTTCCCGGGGGCGCGGCTTCAAAAGGTAGCGCATTGTTGTGCACAACGACATGCAAGACCAGGGGGGTGTACTACGAACCTCGATTAACATACCCAGGCTTTCTTTGGATAACCTGGATCGACAAATACGAAAGTCGCAATCAGAGTTAAACGGTACCACGAAGCTCACTTACGATTTGATTTGCCAAGCCAGGTTTTCCGCTATAGTTTCAATGCGCGTTCCCGTAAAAGGGGCGTAACCCAACATTATTCACCATGACGCAATGGATCCGACGGAGCGAAAAGGGGCTATGTACTTCACTCAGGAGGAGCAAGTAGTCGTTATGAACTCATACGAGGAGTTTAAAAGAAAATAACGGCAAGGGGCAATACTGTTGCCCATAATAAGGCTAGGGAGGCGTGCTGGCAAAAAATAGCAGATTCTGTGCGTAAGTGAAAAGATTCTGCATAGCCTAATTGTCTAAAAATAACTATGCCAAATGCAGAATTGTTCGCCATTAATCAGAATCAGAAACAAGTTTATTGCCAAGTAGGTTTTCACCTACAAGGAATTTGACTTGGTGCAATTGGTGCAAGAGAAAAACAGTATTAATAATATAAATAAAATAACTATATATACGATTGTCAGATGTGGGATTCGAACCCACCCGCCTCCAGGGGAGACTGCGACCCGAACGCAGCGCCTTACACCGCTGTTCCATCCTTACATATTGAGAAAAGTGTGCATATGATTCTAAAATGCAAAAGCAACCTCCAACCTGCTTTATTGTGTAATTTAGGGAATTCATTTAAAATACATCCTATATGTGAAAAAAGTATTGCATGTGCCTGAAGGTAGTGACGGTGTGGTGGATCAGTATGTGAACTGCACGCCAGCGATCGGTGCTCATATCTTGCCTGTCCATCATCATGCCTTTTACCCCATCTAGATTGGGTGTTAGCACGACCGTCCGAACATGGGTACAAGTAAGAAATAAGCACAAAAAATAGTATTTTATTTTTATTCTATTCTATTGTAAAATATATATATATATATATATTCAATGTGGTAAGTTGCAATAATGTCAGGTGAATGTAGCCTATGATTTGCAATAGGATAGGCTCTAACCTTTCATCTGATGTTGATTACCTGTAGCAAATAAGAACAAAACTCAGCGAAACACCCTGAATAGGAGGCGGCGCTGAGCTTTAAGTAGCCGATCTAATCGGAAAGTTAGCTGAAAACCTCCTCCCGACCAGGTTTGGTTGCGAGCATAAGTTACCATGGTGATATAGCGCCGCTAAAAGAAAGCGACTTTCGTATGACAGCTAACCCAGGCTTTGAGCTCAACATACCTCGCTAACCCACTAATCGAGCTTCGTAGTACACCCCCCAGAGGTTGAGGTTGCTCCATCGGCAGTGCGTGTTCCGTCACAGGCCGCTGTTGGCCATCGCTTCTCTGCCTTTTGGCTAAGATCAAGTGGTAGTATCTGTTCTTATCAGCTTAATGTCTGATATGTCCTCTATGTGGGGACTACATATTAAACATAGAGGGCCACCGTTGGGCAGTTTACCAAGCCGGCGAGTGGGACAGGCGGGCCGTGGCAGCAGGCGCATGTGTTAACTCTGGTTTCGCTACAAATCGTACAAGCCTTTCGCCTTTTACTAAAGACTTCCGTGGAGAGGAACACCCAAGAGTTTAGGGAATTTTTCTGGTGGGCTTTGCCATGTGGCAGAGCTCTGCATTACTGTGAAAATGATTGCTCTCTCCCTCTGAAAGCTCCTCCAGCTCCAAATGCTGCTCCGTGCAATTCAGCATTGTCCCAGAGATGCCGTGTCACCGGTGACGGTATGCCGCTCTGTTTGTGAGGTAATATGAATCGGGGTTGTCCAGAGACCACGGTAGCCTAAAACCCCACCACCAGGGGCACGCTTTTCCCTGTGTTTAATAGCCTTGATGGCATTTCTTTCTGCAAAATCCCAGAAGTCGAATACAGCAAAGCATGAAACAAAAAAGATATTCACTCACTCATTATATTACGAATAATGAGTGTTGGAATTGTATCTTACGGGTGCAGATATCACAATAACGATTGTCGTTTGTTAGTTGTGGCATAATGGTCAGTAAAATGTAAGCACCATGATGTAGACTCTTATGTGAGAGAATCAGTGCAGCATGTGAGCCGTGTACTAGGCATACTTACCTGGCAGGGGAGATACCATGATCAAGAAGGTGGTTCACCCAGGGTGAGGCTCAGCCATTGCACTCCGGTTGTGCTGACCCCTGAGAATTCCCCACATGTGGGAATCTCGCCTGCAAAATTTCTGGTAGTGGGGGACTGCGTCCGCGCTCTCCCCTGGTGTGCTTGTGGGAAAATAAATACCAAAGTTTAACTTACGTTGCCTGCAGCTGTCAACGGGGAATTGACTAGATGTGGAGTTTATGCCACCATGAATGAACTTTTCAAATGTCTGAGATTGTTGGTTTAGTTAGCAGCACCGAACAAGGACATCATCTTCATTAATAAGGTAACGCAGTTCATTTGTAGAAAGGACTGTGGGCAAGATTGTTGTTTGCGAACGGTTGACATCTTGTCTATGTAATTCCTCAATCGCAAATTGCTGCAGGCAGCAATGCGCCTTGATGGCATTCATTGATGCAAAATCTCAAGTAGTGGATGGCTGTTTGTTTTTGTTTGTTTGACCCATCTGCTTCTAGGTCTACTCAGAACCTCCGATGAATCTGTCCTGCTTTTGGGGTTCCTGTGCCAAGTCGACGTCCAGTCGTTGCGCTTTGACTTAGAGGACTGCTGGGCTCCTATGCCCTCTCCTCGTTAGTATAGTGGACAGTATCGCTCGCTCAAGCAGCTCTCCTTAGCTCCAAGTGGTGCTGTGGCTTAGCTGGTTAAAGTGCCTGTCTAGTAAACAGGAGACCCTGGGTTCAAATCCTAGCAGTACCTGCAGTTATGTAAGACTCCAATTCTTTTCCTTACCATTTTTCCTTTATTAACGCACATCAGGTAGTGCCACGTTGGACCAATTTCAGAGAAATTTCACTCAGCGACAGCAGAGGTACTGTGGCTTAGCTGGTCAAAGCGCCTGTCTAGTAAACAGGAGACCCTGGGTTCAACTCCCAGCAGTACCTGTCATTGCCCTTCTCCTAGTTTACATTGTGATGCCAGTTTCTGTGTACCAAAAAAATATCGGAATCATCTAAACCGGACCTTTTGCAACCCATGTCTATCGCATATTATGAGATTGCCTCTGTGAAGGAATAACTTAGCCTTTGATTGTTTGTTTGCCACACAAATAGTGCATTCCTTTGTAACATTGATCAGAATCTTTCTATTGAAGTGTTGTGGCCCTTAACCTATCCAAACCAATCTAACAGAGGAGATATTCAAAGTTGGGGTTCAAAATTAAAGTTGAAAGCTTTGCAAGGAGCGAGTGAACTGTACAAAAGACATGGCATGCAAAGCATTCTGGTTAATTGTCAACAACTCATTTGGACTTTAAAGGTTCTCTCCGAAACGCAACGTAGCAGTTGAGTCCGAGCCCGGTTAGCTCAGTTGGTAGAGCATGAGACTCTTATTCTCAGGGTTGTGGGTTTGAGCCCCACATTTGGCGCAGTAATCTTTGCAAATGATGCTGGTGTTTGCTGTACTTTTCTGTCAATCTTCTCTCTATGCTTTGTGACACAATGGGCATACAAAGTACACAGGATCTCCTAAGATAAAGTCCAAAAGTACTGAGTGTTATCTGATGTGCTACTTAATCAACCTTTATTTTTCTCACGCATCCAAGGAATCATGTCAGACTGAGGTTGTTGTTTTCTCAATTTTTAGCTCAAGAAGTTCACTTTGGCTGCCAGTGGTGCTGTGGCTTAGCTGGTTAAAGTGCCTGTCTAGTAAACAGGAGATCCTGGGCTAAATCCCAGCAGTACCTGCAGTCAAGACTCCCAGTCGTTTCGATTCCTTTTCCTTCCCATTTTTTCTTTATTAACGCACATCAGCTAGTGCTACATTGGACAAATTTCAGAGAAAGTTCACCCTATGACAGCAGGGGTACTGTGGCTTAGCTGGTCAAAGCGCCTGTCTTGTAAACAGGAGACCCTGGGTTCAACTCCCAGCAGTACCTGTGATTGCCTGTCTCCTAGTTTACATTGTGATGCCAGCTTTTTCTTCACCAAAAAAATATCAGAATCATCTCAACCGGAGCTTTGTTGTTAGGTGTAATTACATGTCACAAGTCCTTTGAGCCTAACTTCTTCATGGCTACACCATACTGTGTTATTGTAGTCGGCGTTCAAGAAGAAGCCTATAAATGCTGATTCTCCCAAGGTTCTTCAGCAGTGTTTGACATCAAAATCAAAATGCTGCCCAAAAGGAACCGCCCAACGTGGGGCTCGAACCCACGACCCTGAGATTAAGAGTCTCATGCTCTACCGACTGAGCTAGCCGGGCGATAAAAGTCCTTTTAGCTGTTCTTTTGGAGTGACCCACACACAGATCTGGAAGCACACAACAGCTGTTGGACATCCAGAACAGTGGGTTCCACACAAAGTTAATGATCAAATTGCCATCTTTTGACGTCCTTGGCCTTTTGTTTGCCGATACACTGACTGACACCAGCAGCAGCTGCTGCCTGACGTCTCTGTGGCGCAATCGGTTAGCGCGTTCGGCTGTTAACCGAAAGGTTGGTGGTTCAAGCCCACCCAGGGACGGGTGCATTTTGAGTGTGATGACAGTCGACGAAACAAGCGTTTGACAATCAAAACTCCAAGACACCTCATGTTGCATGCATCCGCCTCTTCTAATGAGCAAAATTCCCTCATGTTGTCATACTTGGCATTTGCGTACAACGATACACAGACACCAAGACCTTCCACAAGTCTCTGTGGCGCAATCGGAATGCGTGTGCTTGTGGCTAGTCTTGTTAGGTGTAATTACATGTCACAAGTGTTCCTCATGGCTACACCATGCTGTGTTTTTGCAGTGGGCGCTCAAGAAGAAGCCCATCAATGCTCATTCTCCCAAGGTTCTTCAGCAGGGTTTGACATCAAAATCAAAACGCTGCCCAAAGAGAGACCAGAAAATGGCTGTCCACCGACGGTCCCCATCCAACCTGACAGAGCTTGACAGGATCTGCAGAGAAGAATGGCAGAAACGCCCCAAATCCTGGTGTGCAAATTTTGTTGCATCATGCCAAAGAAGACTTGAGGCTGTCATTGCTGCCAAAGGCCCTTAAACTAAGTGCTGAGTAAAGGGTCAGAATACTTTCTAAAATCCTGATAAAGATAGAAGGCTTCACGAATGTGCGTGTCATCCTGGAGCCCGATTTCCAAGCAGTTGTTTTCCCGGGGGCGCGGCTTCAAAAGGTAGCGCATTGTTGTGCACAACGACATGCAAGACCAGAGGTTGAGGTTGCTCCATCGGCAGTGCGTTTTCCGTCACAGGCCGCTGTTGGCCATCGCTTCTCTGCCTTTTGGCTAAGATCAAGTGGTAGTATCTGTTCTTATCAGCTTAATGTCTGATATGTCCTCTATGTGGGGACTACATATTAAACATAGAGGGCCACCGTTGGGCAGTTTACCAAGCCGGCGAGTGGGACAGGCGGGCCGTGGCAGCAGGCGCATGTGTTAACTCTGGTTTCTCTACAAATCGTACAAGCCTTTCGCCTTTTACTAAAGACTTCCGTGGAGAGGAACACCCAAGAGTTTAGGGAATTTTTCTGGTGGGCTTTGCCATGTGGCAGAGCTCTGCATTACTGTGAAAATGATTGCTCTCTCCCTCTGAAAGCTCCTCCAGCTCCAAATGCTGCTCCGTGCAATTCAGCATTGTCCCAGAGATGCCGTGTCACCGGTGACGGTATGCCGCTCTGTTTGTGAGGTAATATGAATCGGGGTTGTCCAGAGACCACGGTAGCCTAAAACCCCACCACCAGGGGCACGCTTTTCCCTGTGTTTAATAGCCTTGATGGCATTTCTTTCTGCAAAATCCCAGAAGTCGAATACAGCAAAGCATGAAACAAAAAAGATATTCACTCACTCATTATATTACGAATAATGAGTGTTGGAATTGTATCTTACGGGTGCAGATATCACAATAACGATTGTCGTTTGTTAGTTGTGGCATAATGGTCAGTAAAATGTAAGCATCTTATGTGAGAGAATCAGTGCAGCATGTGAGCCGTGTGAGCCGTGTACTAGGCATACTTACCTGGCAGGGGAGATACCATGATCAAGAAGGTGGTTCACCCAGGGTGAGGCTCAGCCATTGCACTCCGGTTGTGCTGACCCCTGCGGATTCCCCACATGTGGGAATCTCGACTGCAAAATTTCTGGTAGTGGGGGACTGCGTCCGTGCTCTCCCCTGGTGTGCTTGTGGGAAAATAAATACCAAAGTTTAACTTACGTTGCCTGCAGCTGTCAACGGGGAATTGACTAGATGTGGAATTTATGCCACCATGAATGAACTTTTCAAATGTCTGAGATTGTTGGTTTAGTTAGCAGCACCGAACAAGGACATCATCTTCATTAATAAGGTAACGCAGTTCATTTGTAGAAAGGACTGTGGGCAAGATTGTTGTTTGCGAACGGTTGACATCTTGTCTATGTAATTCCTCAATCGCAAATTGCTGCAGGCAGCAATCAAAATCTCAGGTAGTGGATGGCTGTTTGTTTTTGTTTGTTTGACCCATCTGCTTCTAGGTCTACTCAGAACCTCCGATGAATCTGTCCTGCTTTTGGGGTTCCTGTGCCAAGTCGACGTCCAGTCGTTGCGCTTTGACTTAGAGGACTGCTGGGCTCCTATGCCCTCTCCTCGTTAGTATAGTGGACAGTATCGCTCGCTCAAGCAGCTCTCCTTAGCTCCAAGTGGTGCTGTGGCTTAGCTGGTTAAAGTGCCTGTCTAGTAAACAGGAGACCCTGGGTTCAAATCCTAGCAGTACCTGCAGTTATGTAAGACTCCAATTCTTTTCCTTACCATTTTTCCTTTATTAACGCACATCAGGTAGTGCCACGTTGGACCAATTTCAGAGAAATTTCACTCAGCGACAGCAGAGGTACTGTGGCTTAGCTGGTCAAAGCGCCTGTCTAGTAAACAGGAGACCCTGGGTTCAACTCCCAGCAGTACCTGTCATTGCCCTTCTCCTAGTTTACATTGTGATGCCAGTTTCTGTGTACCAAAAAAATATCGGAATCATCTAAACCGGACCTTTTGCAACCCATGTCTATCGCATATTATGAGATTGCCTCTGTGAAGGAATAACTTAGCCTTTGATTGTTTGTTTGCCACACAAATAGTGCATTCCTTTGTAACATTGATCAGAATCTTTCTATTGAAGTGTTGTGGCCCTTAACCTATCCAAACCAATCTAACAGAGGAGATATTCAAAGTTGGGGTTCAAAATTAAAGTTGAAAGCTTTGCAAGGAGCGAGTGAACTGTACAAAAGACATGGCATGCAAAGCATTCTGGTTAATTGTCAACAACTCATTTGGACTTTAAAGGTTCTCTCCGAAACGCAACGTAGCAGTTGAGTCCGAGCCCGGTTAGCTCAGTTGGTAGAGCATGAGACTCTTATTCTCAGGGTTGTGGGTTTGAGCCCCACATTTGGCGCAGTAATCTTTGCAAATGATGCTGGTGTTTGCTGTACTTTTCTGTCAATCTTCTCTCTATGCTTTGTGACACAATGGGCATACAAAGTACACAGGATCTCCTAAGATAAAGTCCAAAAGTACTGAGTGTTATCTGATGTGCTACTAATCAACCTTTATTTTTCTCACGCATCCAAGGAATCATGTCAGACTGAGGTTGTTGTTTTCTCAATTTTTAGCTCAAGAAGTTCACTTTGGCTGCCAGTGGTGCTGTGGCTTAGCTGGTTAAAGTGCCTGTCTAGTAAACAGGAGATCCTGGGCTAAATCCCAGCAGTACCTGCAGTCAAGACTCCCAGTCGTTTCGATTCCTTTTCCTTCCCATTTTTTCTTTATTAACGCACATCAGCTAGTGCTACATTGGACAAATTTCAGAGAAAGTTCACCCTATGACAGCAGGGGTACTGTGGCTTAGCTGGTCAAAGCGCCTGTCTTGTAAACAGGAGACCCTGGGTTCAACTCCCAGCAGTACCTGTGATTGCCTGTCTCCTAGTTTACATTGTGATGCCAGCTTTTTCTTCACCAAAAAAATATCAGAATCATCTCAACCGGAGCTTTGTTGTTAGGTGTAATTACATGTCACAAGTCCTTTGAGCCTAACTTCTTCATGGCTACACCATACTGTGTTATTGTAGTCGGCGTTCAAGAAGAAGCCTATAAATGCTGATTCTCCCAAGGTTCTTCAGCAGTGTTTGACATCAAAATCAAAATGCTGCCCAAAAGGAACCGCCCAACGTGGGGCTCGAACCCACGACCCTGAGATTAAGAGTCTCATGCTCTACCGACTGAGCTAGCCGGGCGATAAAAGTCCTTTTAGCTGTTCTTTTGGAGTGACCCACACACAGATCTGGAAGCACACAACAGCTGTTGGACATCCAGAACAGTGGGTTCCACACAAAGTTAATGATCAAATTGCCATCTTTTGACGTCCTTGGCCTTTTGTTTGCCGATACACTGACTGACACCAGCAGCAGCTGCTGCCTGACGTCTCTGTGGCGCAATCGGTTAGCGCGTTCGGCTGTTAACCGAAAGGTTGGTGGTTCAAGCCCACCCAGGGACGGGTGCATTTTGAGTGTGATGACAGTCGACGAAACAAGCGTTTGACAATCAAAACTCCAAGACACCTCATGTTGCATGCATCCGCCTCTTCTAATGAGCAAAATTCCCTCATGTTGTCATACTTGGCATTTGCGTACAACGATACACAGACACCAAGACCTTCCACAAGTCTCTGTGGCGCAATCGGAATGCGTGTGCTTGTGGCTAGTCTTGTTAGGTGTAATTACATGTCACAAGTGTTCCTCATGGCTACACCATGCTGTGTTTTTGCAGTGGGCGCTCAAGAAGAAGCCCATCAATGCTCATTCTCCCAAGGTTCTTCAGCAGGGTTTGACATCAAAATCAAAACGCTGCCCAAAGAGAGACCAGAAAATGGCTGTCCACCGACGGTCCCCATCCAACCTGACAGAGCTTGACAGGATCTGCAGAGAAGAATGGCAGAAACGCCCCAAATCCTGGTGTGCAAATTTTGTTGCATCATGCCAAAGAAGACTTGAGGCTGTCATTGCTGCCAAAGGCCCTTAAACTAAGTGCTGAGTAAAGGGTCAGAATACTTTCTAAAATCCTGATAAAGATAGAAGGCTTCACGAATGTGCGTGTCATCCTGGAGCCCGATTTCCAAGCAGTTGTTTTCCCGGGGGCGCGGCTTCAAAAGGTAGCGCATTGTTGTGCACAACGACATGCAAGACCAGAGGTTGAGGTTGCTCCATCGGCAGTGCGTTTTCCGTCACAGGCCGCTGTTGGCCATCGCTTCTCTGCCTTTTGGCTAAGATCAAGTGGTAGTATCTGTTCTTATCAGCTTAATGTCTGATATGTCCTCTATGTGGGGACTACATATTAAACATAGAGGGCCACCGTTGGGCAGTTTACCAAGCCGGCGAGTGGGACAGGCGGGCCGTGGCAGCAGGCGCATGTGTTAACTCTGGTTTCTCTACAAATCGTACAAGCCTTTCGCCTTTTACTAAAGACTTCCGTGGAGAGGAACACCCAAGAGTTTAGGGAATTTTTCTGGTGGGCTTTGCCATGTGGCAGAGCTCTGCATTACTGTGAAAATGATTGCTCTCTCCCTCTGAAAGCTCCTCCAGCTCCAAATGCTGCTCCGTGCAATTCAGCATTGTCCCAGAGATGCCGTGTCACCGGTGACGGTATGCCGCTCTGTTTGTGAGGTAATATGAATCGGGGTTGTCCAGAGACCACGGTAGCCTAATACCCCACCACCAGGGGCACGCTTTTCCCTGTGTTTAATAGCCTTGATGGCATTTCTTTCTGCAAAATCCCAGAAGTCGAATACAGCAAAGCATGAAACAAAAAAGATATTCACTCACTCATTATATTACGAATAATGAGTGTTGGAATTGTATCTTACGGGTGCAGATATCACAATAACGATTGTCGTTTGTTAGTTGTGGCATAATGGTCAGTAAAATGTAAGCATCTTATGTGAGAGAATCAGTGCAGCATGTGAGCCGTGTGAGCCGTGTACTAGGCATACTTACCTGGCAGGGGAGATACCATGATCAAGAAGGTGGTTCACCCAGGGTGAGGCTCAGCCATTGCACTCCGGTTGTGCTGACCCCTGCGGATTCCCCACATGTGGGAATCTCGACTGCAAAATTTCTGGTAGTGGGGGACTGCGTCCGTGCTCTCCCCTGGTGTGCTTGTGGGAAAATAAATACCAAAGTTTAACTTACGTTGCCTGCAGCTGTCAACGGGGAATTGACTAGATGTGGAATTTATGCCACCATGAATGAACTTTTCAAATGTCTGAGATTGTTGGTTTAGTTAGCAGCACCGAACAAGGACATCATCTTCATTAATAAGGTAACGCAGTTCATTTGTAGAAAGGACTGTGGGCAAGATTGTTGTTTGCGAACGGTTGACATCTTGTCTATGTAATTCCTCAATCGCAAATTGCTGCAGGCAGCAATCAAAATCTCAGGTAGTGGATGGCTGTTTGTTTTTGTTTGTTTGACCCATCTGCTTCTAGGTCTACTCAGAACCTCCGATGAATCTGTCCTGCTTTTGGGGTTCCTGTGCCAAGTCGACGTCCAGTCGTTGCGCTTTGACTTAGAGGACTGCTGGGCTCCTATGCCCTCTCCTCGTTAGTATAGTGGACAGTATCGCTCGCTCAAGCAGCTCTCCTTAGCTCCAAGTGGTGCTGTGGCTTAGCTGGTTAAAGTGCCTGTCTAGTAAACAGGAGACCCTGGGTTCAAATCCTAGCAGTACCTGCAGTTATGTAAGACTCCAATTCTTTTCCTTACCATTTTTCCTTTATTAACGCACATCAGGTAGTGCCACGTTGGACCAATTTCAGAGAAATTTCACTCAGCGACAGCAGAGGTACTGTGGCTTAGCTGGTCAAAGCGCCTGTCTAGTAAACAGGAGACCCTGGGTTCAACTCCCAGCAGTACCTGTCATTGCCCTTCTCCTAGTTTACATTGTGATGCCAGTTTCTGTGTACCAAAAAAATATCGGAATCATCTAAACCGGACCTTTTGCAACCCATGTCTATCGCATATTATGAGATTGCCTCTGTGAAGGAATAACTTAGCCTTTGATTGTTTGTTTGCCACACAAATAGTGCATTCCTTTGTAACATTGATCAGAATCTTTCTATTGAAGTGTTGTGGCCCTTAACCTATCCAAACCAATCTAACAGAGGAGATATTCAAAGTTGGGGTTCAAAATTAAAGTTGAAAGCTTTGCAAGGAGCGAGTGAACTGTACAAAAGACATGGCATGCAAAGCATTCTGGTTAATTGTCAACAACTCATTTGGACTTTAAAGGTTCTCTCCGAAACGCAACGTAGCAGTTGAGTCCGAGCCCGGTTAGCTCAGTTGGTAGAGCATGAGACTCTTATTCTCAGGGTTGTGGGTTTGAGCCCCACATTTGGCGCAGTAATCTTTGCAAATGATGCTGGTGTTTGCTGTACTTTTCTGTCAATCTTCTCTCTATGCTTTGTGACACAATGGGCATACAAAGTACACAGGATCTCCTAAGATAAAGTCCAAAAGTACTGAGTGTTATCTGATGTGCTACTTAATCAACCTTTATTTTTCTCACGCATCCAAGGAATCATGTCAGACTGAGGTTGTTGTTTTCTCAATTTTTAGCTCAAGAAGTTCACTTTGGCTGCCAGTGGTGCTGTGGCTTAGCTGGTTAAAGTGCCTGTCTAGTAAACAGGAGATCCTGGGCTAAATCCCAGCAGTACCTGCAGTCAAGACTCCCAGTCATTTCGATTCCTTTTCCTTCCCATTTTTTCTTTATTAACGCACATCAGCTAGTGCTACATTGGACAAATTTCAGAGAAAGTTCACCCTATGACAGCAGGGGTACTGTGGCTTAGCTGGTCAAAGCGCCTGTCTTGTAAACAGGAGACCCTGGGTTCAACTCCCAGCAGTACCTGTGATTGCCTGTCTCCTAGTTTACATTGTGATGCCAGCTTTTTCTTCACCAAAAAAATATCAGAATCATCTCAACCGGAGCTTTGTTGTTAGGTGTAATTACATGTCACAAGTCCTTTGAGCCTAACTTCTTCATGGCTACACCATACTGTGTTATTGTAGTCGGCGTTCAAGAAGAAGCCTATAAATGCTGATTCTCCCAAGGTTCTTCAGCAGTGTTTGACATCAAAATCAAAATGCTGCCCAAAAGGAACCGCCCAACGTGGGGCTCGAACCCACGACCCTGAGATTAAGAGTCTCATGCTCTACCGACTGAGCTAGCCGGGCGATAAAAGTCCTTTTAGCTGTTCTTTTGGAGTGACCCACACACAGATCTGGAAGCACACAACAGCTGTTGGACATCCAGAACAGTGGGTTCCACACAAAGTTAATGATCAAATTGCCATCTTTTGACGTCCTTGGCCTTTTGTTTGCCGATAGACTGACTGACACCAGCAGCAGCTGCTGCCTGACGTCTCTGTGGCGCAATCGGTTAGCGCGTTCGGCTGTTAACCGAAAGGTTGGTGGTTCAAGCCCACCCAGGGACGGGTGCATTTTGAGTGTGATGACAGTCGACGAAACAAGCGTTTGACAATCAAAACTCCAAGACACCTCATGTTGCATGCATCCGCCTCTTCTAATGAGCAAAATTCCCTCATGTTGTCATACTTGGCATTTGCGTACAACGATACACAGACACCAAGACCTTCCACAAGTCTCTGTGGCGCAATCGGAATGCGTGTGCTTGTGGCTAGTCTTGTTAGGTGTAATTACATGTCACAAGTGTTCCTCATGGCTACACCATGCTGTGTTTTTGCAGTGGGCGCTCAAGAAGAAGCCCATCAATGCTCATTCTCCCAAGGTTCTTCAGCAGGGTTTGACATCAAAATCAAAACGCTGCCCAAAGAGAGACCAGAAAATGGCTGTCCACCGACGGTCCCCATCCAACCTGACAGAGCTTGACAGGATCTGCAGAGAAGAATGGCAGAAACGCCCCAAATCCTGGTGTGCAAATTTTGTTGCATCATGCCAAAGAAGACTTGAGGCTGTCATTGCTGCCAAAGGCCCTTAAACTAAGTGCTGAGTAAAGGGTCAGAATACTTTCTAAAATCCTGATAAAGATAGAAGGCTTCACGAATGTGCGTGTCATCCTGGAGCCCGATTTCCAAGCAGTTGTTTTCCCGGGGGCGCGGCTTCAAAAGGTAGCGCATTGTTGTGCACAACGACATGCAAGACCAGAGGTTGAGGTTGCTCCATCGGCAGTGCGTTTTCCGTCACAGGCCGCTGTTGGCCATCGCTTCTCTGCCTTTTGGCTAAGATCAAGTGGTAGTATCTGTTCTTATCAGCTTAATGTCTGATATGTCCTCTATGTGGGGACTACATATTAAACATAGAGGGCCACCGTTGGGCAGTTTACCAAGCCGGCGAGTGGGACAGGCGGGCCGTGGCAGCAGGCGCATGTGTTAACTCTGGTTTCTCTACAAATCGTACAAGCCTTTCGCCTTTTACTAAAGACTTCCGTGGAGAGGAACACCCAAGAGTTTAGGGAATTTTTCTGGTGGGCTTTGCCATGTGGCAGAGCTCTGCATTACTGTGAAAATGATTGCTCTCTCCCTCTGAAAGCTCCTCCAGCTCCAAATGCTGCTCCGTGCAATTCAGCATTGTCCCAGAGATGCCGTGTCACCGGTGACGGTATGCCGCTCTGTTTGTGAGGTAATATGAATCGGGGTTGTCCAGAGACCACGGTAGCCTAAAACCCCACCACCAGGGGCACGCTTTTCCCTGTGTTTAATAGCCTTGATGGCATTTCTTTCTGCAAAATCCCAGAAGTCGAATACAGCAAAGCATGAAACAAAAAAGATATTCACTCACTCATTATATTACGAATAATGAGTGTTGGAATTGTATCTTACGGGTGCAGATATCACAATAACGATTGTCGTTTGTTAGTTGTGGCATAATGGTCAGTAAAATGTAAGCACCATGATGTAGACTCTTATGTGAGAGAATCAGTGCAGCATGTGAGCCGTATACTAGGAATACTTACCTGGCAGGGGAGATACCATGATCAAGAAGGTGGTTCACCCAGGGTGAGGCTCAGCCATTGCACTCCGGTTGTGCTGACCCCTGAGAATTCCCCACATGTGGGAATCTCGACTGCAAAATTTCTGGTAGTGGGGGACTGCGTCCGCGCTCTCCCCTGGTGTGCTTGTGGGAAAATAAATACCAAAGTTTAACTTACGTTGCCTGCAGCTGTCAACGGGGAATTGACTAGATGTGGAGTTTATGCCACCATGAATGAACTTTTCAAATGTCTGAGATTGTTGGTTTAGTTAGCAGCACCGAACAAGGACATCATCTTCATTAATAAGGTAACGCAGTTCATTTGTAGAAAGGACTGTGGGCAAGATTGTTGTTTGCGAACGGTTGACATCTTGTCTATGTAATTCCTCAATCGCAAATTGCTGCAGGCAGCAATGCGCCTTGATGGCATTCATTGATGCAAAATCTCAGGTAGTGGATGGCTGTTTGTTTTTGTTTGTTTGACCCATCTGCTTCTAGGTCTACTCAGAACCTCCGATGAATCTGTCCTGCTTTTGGGGTTCCTGTGCCAAGTCGACGTCCAGTCGTTGCGCTTTGACTTAGAGGACTGCTGGGCTCCTATGCCCTCTCCTCGTTAGTATAGTGGACAGTATCGCTCGCTCAAGCAGCTCTCCTTAGCTCCAAGTGGTGCTGTGGCTTAGCTGGTTAAAGTGCCTGTCTAGTAAACAGGAGACCCTGGGTTCAAATCCTAGCAGTACCTGCAGTTATGTAAGACTCCAATTCTTTTCCTTACCATTTTTCCTTTATTAACGCACATCAGGTAGTGCCACGTTGGACCAATTTCAGAGAAATTTCACTCAGCGACAGCAGAGGTACTGTGGCTTAGCTGGTCAAAGCGCCTGTCTAGTAAACAGGAGACCCTGGGTTCAACTCCCAGCAGTACCTGTCATTGCCCTTCTCCTAGTTTACATTGTGATGCCAGTTTCTGTGTACCAAAAAAATATCGGAATCATCTAAACCGGACCTTTTGCAACCCATGTCTATCGCATATTATGAGATTGCCTCTGTGAAGGAATAACTTAGCCTTTGATTGTTTGTTTGCCACACAAATAGTGCATTCCTTTGTAACATTGATCAGAATCTTTCTATTGAAGTGTTGTGGCCCTTAACCTATCCAAACCAATCTAACAGAGGAGATATTCAAAGTTGGGGTTCAAAATTAAAGTTGAAAGCTTTGCAAGGAGCGAGTGAACTGTACAAAAGACATGGCATGCAAAGCATTCTGGTTAATTGTCAACAACTCATTTGGACTTTAAAGGTTCTCTCCGAAACGCAACGTAGCAGTTGAGTCCGAGCCCGGTTAGCTCAGTTGGTAGAGCATGAGACTCTTATTCTCAGGGTTGTGGGTTTGAGCCCCACATTTGGCGCAGTAATCTTTGCAAATGATGCTGGTGTTTGCTGTACTTTTCTGTCAATCTTCTCTCTATGCTTTGTGACACAATGGGCATACAAAGTACACAGGATCTCCTAAGATAAAGTCCAAAAGTACTGAGTGTTATCTGATGTGCTACTTAATCAACCTTTATTTTTCTCACGCATCCAAGGAATCATGTCAGACTGAGGTTGTTGTTTTCTCAATTTTTAGCTCAAGAAGTTCACTTTGGCTGCCAGTGGTGCTGTGGCTTAGCTGGTTAAAGTGCCTGTCTAGTAAACAGGAGATCCTGGGCTAAATCCCAGCAGTACCTGCAGTCAAGACTCCCAGTCGTTTCGATTCCTTTTCCTTCCCATTTTTTCTTTATTAACGCACATCAGCTAGTGCTACATTGGACAAATTTCAGAGAAAGTTCACCCTATGACAGCAGGGGTACTGTGGCTTAGCTGGTCAAAGCGCCTGTCTTGTAAACAGGAGACCCTGGGTTCAACTCCCAGCAGTACCTGTGATTGCCTGTCTCCTAGTTTACATTGTGATGCCAGCTTTTTCTTCACCAAAAAAATATCAGAATCATCTCAACCGGAGCTTTGTTGTTAGGTGTAATTACATGTCACAAGTCCTTTGAGCCTAACTTCTTCATGGCTACACCATACTGTGTTATTGTAGTCGGCGTTCAAGAAGAAGCCTATAAATGCTGATTCTCCCAAGGTTCTTCAGCAGTGTTTGACATCAAAATCAAAATGCTGCCCAAAAGGAACCGCCCAACGTGGGGCTCGAACCCACGACCCTGAGATTAAGAGTCTCATGCTCTACCGACTGAGCTAGCCGGGCGATAAAAGTCCTTTTAGCTGTTCTTTTGGAGTGACCCACACACAGATCTGGAAGCACACAACAGCTGTTGGACATCCAGAACAGTGGGTTCCACACAAAGTTAATGATCAAATTGCCATCTTTTGACGTCCTTGGCCTTTTGTTTGCCGATACACTGACTGACACCAGCAGCAGCTGCTGCCTGACGTCTCTGTGGCGCAATCGGTTAGCGCGTTCGGCTGTTAACCGAAAGGTTGGTGGTTCAAGCCCACCCAGGGACGCTTGCATTTGGAGTCATATGCCAGTCGACAAAACAAGCGTTTCACAATCAAAACTCCAAGACCCCTCATGTTGCATGCATCCTCTTCTTCTAATGGGCAAATTTCCCTCATGTTGTCATATTTGGCATTTGTGTACGAGGATACACAGACACCAAGACCTCCCACAAGTCTCTGTGGCGCAATCGGAATGCGTGTGCTTGTGGCTAGTCTTGTTAGGTGTAATTACATGTCACAAGTGTTCCTCATGGCTACACCATGCTGTGTTTTTGCAGTGGGCGCTCAAGAAGAAGCCCATCAATGCTCATTCTTCCAAGGTTCTTCAGCAGGGTTTGACATCAAAATCAAAACGCTGCCCAAAGAGAGACCAGAAAATGGCTGTCCACCGACGGTCCCCATCCAACCTGACAGAGCTTGACAGGATCTGCAGAGAAGAATGGCAGAAACGCCCCAAATCCTGGTGTGCAAATTTTGTTGCATCATGCCAAAGAAGACTTGAGGCTGTCATTGCAGCCAAAGGCCCTTAAACTAAGTGCTGAGTAAAGGGTCAGAATACTTTCTAAAATCCTGATAAAGATAGAAGGCTTTACGAATGTGCGTGTCATCCTGGAGCCCGATTTCCAAGCAGTTGTTTTCCCGGGGGCGCGGCTTCAAAAGGTAGCGCATTGTTGTGCACAACGACATGCAAGACCAGAGGTTGAGGTTGCTCCATCGGCAGTGCGTTTTCCGTCACAGGCCGCTGTTGGCCATCGCTTCTCTGCCTTTTGGCTAAGATCAAGTGGTAGTATCTGTTCTTATCAGCTTAATGTCTGATATGTCCTCTATGTGGGGACTACATATTAAACATAGAGGGCCACCGTTGGGCAGTTTACCAAGCCGGCGAGTGGGACAGGCGGGCCGTGGCAGCAGGCGCATGTGTTAACTCTGGTTTCTCTACAAATCGTACAAGCCTTTCGCCTTTTACTAAAGACTTCCGTGGAGAGGAACACCCAAGAGTTTAGGGAATTTTTCTGGTGGGCTTTGCCATGTGGCAGAGCTCTGCATTACTGTGAAAATGATTGCTCTCTCCCTCTGAAAGCTCCTCCAGCTCCAAATGCTGCTCCGTGCAATTCAGCATTGTCCCAGAGATGCCGTGTCACCGGTGACGGTATGCCGCTCTGTTTGTGAGGTAATATGAATCGGGGTTGTCCAGAGACCACGGTAGCCTAAAACCCCACCACCAGGGGCACGCTTTTCCCTGTGTTTAATAGCCTTGATGGCATTTCTTTCTGCAAAATCCCAGAAGTCGAATACAGCAAAGCATGAAACAAAAAAGATATTCACTCACTCATTATATTACGAATAATGAGTGTTGGAATTGTATCTTACGGGTGCAGATATCACAATAACGATTGTCGTTTGTTAGTTGTGGCATAATGGTCAGTAAAATGTAAGCACCATGATGTAGACTCTTATGTGAGAGAATCAGTGCAGCATGTGAGCCGTATACTAGGAATACTTACCTGGCAGGGGAGATACCATGATCAAGAAGGTGGTTCACCCAGGGTGAGGCTCAGCCATTGCACTCCGGTTGTGCTGACCCCTGAGAATTCCCCACATGTGGGAATCTCGACTGCAAAATTTCTGGTAGTGGGGGACTGCGTCCGCGCTCTCCCCTGGTGTGCTTGTGGGAAAATAAATACCAAAGTTTAACTTACGTTGCCTGCAGCTGTCAACGGGGAATTGACTAGATGTGGAGTTTATGCCACCATGAATGAACTTTTCAAATGTCTGAGATTGTTGGTTTAGTTAGCAGCACCGAACAAGGACATCATCTTCATTAATAAGGTAACGCAGTTCATTTGTAGAAAGGACTGTGGGCAAGATTGTTGTTTGCGAACGGTTGACATCTTGTCTATGTAATTCCTCAATCGCAAATTGCTGCAGGCAGCAATGCGCCTTGATGGCATTCATTGATGCAAAATCTCAGGTAGTGGATGGCTGTTTGTTTTTGTTTGTTTGACCCATCTGCTTCTAGGTCTACTCAGAACCTCCGATGAATCTGTCCTGCTTTTGGGGTTCCTGTGCCAAGTCGACGTCCAGTCGTTGCGCTTTGACTTAGAGGACTGCTGGGCTCCTATGCCCTCTCCTCGTTAGTATAGTGGACAGTATCGCTCGCTCAAGCAGCTCTCCTTAGCTCCAAGTGGTGCTGTGGCTTAGCTGGTTAAAGTGCCTGTCTAGTAAACAGGAGACCCTGGGTTCAAATCCTAGCAGTACCTGCAGTTATGTAAGACTCCAATTCTTTTCCTTACCATTTTTCCTTTATTAACGCACATCAGGTAGTGCCACGTTGGACCAATTTCAGAGAAATTTCACTCAGCGACAGCAGAGGTACTGTGGCTTAGCTGGTCAAAGCGCCTGTCTAGTAAACAGGAGACCCTGGGTTCAACTCCCAGCAGTACCTGTCATTGCCCTTCTCCTAGTTTACATTGTGATGCCAGTTTCTGTGTACCAAAAAAATATCGGAATCATCTAAACCGGACCTTTTGCAACCCATGTCTATCGCATATTATGAGATTGCCTCTGTGAAGGAATAACTTAGCCTTTGATTGTTTGTTTGCCACACAAATAGTGCATTCCTTTGTAACATTGATCAGAATCTTTCTATTGAAGTGTTGTGGCCCTTAACCTATCCAAACCAATCTAACAGAGGAGATATTCAAAGTTGGGGTTCAAAATTAAAGTTGAAAGCTTTGCAAGGAGCGAGTGAACTGTACAAAAGACATGGCATGCAAAGCATTCTGGTTAATTGTCAACAACTCATTTGGACTTTAAAGGTTCTCTCCGAAACGCAACGTAGCAGTTGAGTCCGAGCCCGGTTAGCTCAGTTGGTAGAGCATGAGACTCTTATTCTCAGGGTTGTGGGTTTGAGCCCCACATTTGGCGCAGTAATCTTTGCAAATGATGCTGGTGTTTGCTGTACTTTTCTGTCAATCTTCTCTCTATGCTTTGTGACACAATGGGCATACAAAGTACACAGGATCTCCTAAGATAAAGTCCAAAAGTACTGAGTGTTATCTGATGTGCTACTTAATCAACCTTTATTTTTCTCACGCATCCAAGGAATCATGTCAGACTGAGGTTGTTGTTTTCTCAATTTTTAGCTCAAGAAGTTCACTTTGGCTGCCAGTGGTGCTGTGGCTTAGCTGGTTAAAGTGCCTGTCTAGTAAACAGGAGATCCTGGGCTAAATCCCAGCAGTACCTGCAGTCAAGACTCCCAGTTGTTTCGATTCCTTTTCCTTCCCATTTTTTCTTTATTAACGCACATCAGCTAGTGCTACATTGGACAAATTTCAGAGAAAGTTCACCCTATGACAGCAGGGGTACTGTGGCTTAGCTGGTCAAAGCGCCTGTCTTGTAAACAGGAGACCCTGGGTTCAACTCCCAGCAGTACCTGTGATTGCCTGTCTCCTAGTTTACATTGTGATGCCAGCTTTTTCTTCACCAAAAAAATATCAGAATCATCTCAACCGGAGCTTTGTTGTTAGGTGTAATTACATGTCACAAGTCCTTTGAGCCTAACTTCTTCATGGCTACACCATACTGTGTTATTGTAGTCGGCGTTCAAGAAGAAGCCTATAAATGCTGATTCTCCCAAGGTTCTTCAGCAGTGTTTGACATCAAAATCAAAATGCTGCCCAAAAGGAACCGCCCAACGTGGGGCTCGAACCCACGACCCTGAGATTAAGAGTCTCATGCTCTACCGACTGAGCTAGCCGGGCGATAAAAGTCCTTTTAGCTGTTCTTTTGGAGTGACCCACACACAGATCTGGAAGCACACAACAGCTGTTGGACATCCAGAACAGTGGGTTCCACACAAAGTTAATGATCAAATTGCCATCTTTTGACGTCCTTGGCCTTTTGTTTGCCGATACACTGACTGACACCAGCAGCAGCTGCTGCCTGACGTCTCTGTGGCGCAATCGGTTAGCGCGTTCGGCTGTTAACCGAAAGGTTGGTGGTTCAAGCCCACCCAGGGACGCTTGCATTTGGAGTCATATGCCAGTCGACAAAACAAGCGTTTCACAATCAAAACTCCAAGACCCCTCATGTTGCATGCATCCTCTTCTTCTAATGGGCAAATTTCCCTCATGTTGTCATATTTGGCATTTGTGTACGAGGATACACAGACACCAAGACCTCCCACAAGTCTCTGTGGCGCAATCGGAATGCGTGTGCTTGTGGCTAGTCTTGTTAGGTGTAATTACATGTCACAAGTGTTCCTCATGGCTACACCATGCTGTGTTTTTGCAGTGGGCGCTCAAGAAGAAGCCCATCAATGCTCATTCTTCCAAGGTTCTTCAGCAGGGTTTGACATCAAAATCAAAACGCTGCCCAAAGAGAGACCAGAAAATGGCTGTCCACCGACGGTCCCCATCCAACCTGACAGAGCTTGACAGGATCTGCAGAGAAGAATGGCAGAAACGCCCCAAATCCTGGTGTGCAAATTTTGTTGCATCATGCCAAAGAAGACTTGAGGCTGTCATTGCAGCCAAAGGCCCTTAAACTAAGTGCTGAGTAAAGGGTCAGAATACTTTCTAAAATCCTGATAAAGATAGAAGGCTTTACGAATGTGCGTGTCATCCTGGAGCCCGATTTCCAAGCAGTTGTTTTCCCGGGGGCGCGGCTTCAAAAGGTAGCGCATTGTTGTGCACAACGACATGCAAGACCAGAGGTTGAGGTTGCTCCATCGGCAGTGCGTTTTCCGTCACAGGCCGCTGTTGGCCATCGCTTCTCTGCCTTTTGGCTAAGATCAAGTGGTAGTATCTGTTCTTATCAGCTTAATGTCTGATATGTCCTCTATGTGGGGACTACATATTAAACATAGAGGGCCACCGTTGGGCAGTTTACCAAGCCGGCGAGTGGGACAGGCGGGCCGTGGCAGCAGGCGCATGTGTTAACTCTGGTTTCTCTACAAATCGTACAAGCCTTTTGCCTTTTACTAAAGACTTCCGTGGAGAGGAACACCCAAGAGTTTAGGGAATTTTTCTGGTGGGCTTTGCCATGTGGCAGAGCTCTGCATTACTGTGAAAATGATTGCTCTCTTTCTCTGAAAGCTCCTCCAGCTCCAAATGCTGCTCCGTGCAATTCAGCATTGTCCCAGAGATGCCGTGTCACCGGTGACGGTGTGCCGCTCTGTTTGTGAGGTAATATGAATCGGGGTTGTCCAGAGACCACTGTAGCCTAAAACCCCACCACCAGGGGCACGCTTTTCCCTGTGTTTAATAGCCTTGATGGCATTTCTTTCTGCAAAATCCCAGAAGTCGAATACAGCAAAGCATGAAACAAAAAAGATATTCACTCACTCATTATATTACGAATAATGAGTGTTGGAATTGTATCTTATGGGTGCAGATATCACAATAACGATTGTCGTTTGTTAGTTGTGGCATAATGGTCAGTAAAATGTAAGCACCATGATGTAGACTCTTATGTGAGAGAATCAGTGCAGCATGTGAGCCGTGTACTAGGCATACTTACCTGGCAGGGGAGATACCATGATCAAGAAGGTGGTTCACCCAGGGTGAGGCTCAGCCATTGCACTCCGGTTGTGCTGACCCCTGCGAATTCCCCACATGTGGGAATCTCGACTGCAAAATTTCTGGTAGTGGGGGACTGCGTCCGCGCTCTCCCCTGGTGTGCTTGTGGGAAAATAAATACCAAAGTTTAACTTACGTTGCCTGCAGCTGTCAACGGAGAATTGACTAGATGTGGAATTTATGCCACCATGAATGAACTTTTCAAATGTCTGAGATTGTTGGTTTAGTTAGCAGCACCGAACAAGGACATCATCTTCATTAATAAGGTAACGCAGTTCATTTGTAGAAAGGACTGTGGGCAAGATTGTTGTTTGCGAACGGTTGACATCTTGTCTATGTAATTCCTCAATCGCAAATTGCTGCAGGCAGCAATCAAAATCTCAGGTAGTGGATGGCTGTTTGTTTTTGTTTGTTTGACCCATCTGCTTCTAGGTCTACTCAGAACCTCCGATGAATCTGTCCTGCTTTTGGGGTTCCTGTGCCAAGTCGACGTCCAGTCGTTGCGCTTTGACTTAGAGGACTGCTGGGCTCCTATGCCCTCTCCTCGTTAGTATAGTGGACAGTATCGCTCGCTCAAGCAGCTCTCCTTAGCTCCAAGTGGTGCTGTGGCTTAGCTGGTTAAAGTGCCTGTCTAGTAAACAGGAGACCCTGGGTTCAAATCCTAGCAGTACCTGCAGTTATGTAAGACTCCAATTCTTTTCCTTACCATTTTTCCTTTATTAACGCACATCAGGTAGTGCCACGTTGGACCAATTTCAGAGAAATTTCACTCAGCGACAGCAGAGGTACTGTGGCTTAGCTGGTCAAAGCGCCTGTCTAGTAAACAGGAGACCCTGGGTTCAACTCCCAGCAGTACCTGTCATTGCCCTTCTCCTAGTTTACATTGTGATGCCAGTTTCTGTGTACCAAAAAAATATCGGAATCATCTAAACCGGACCTTTTGCAACCCATGTCTATCGCATATTATGAGATTGCCTCTGTGAAGGAATAACTTAGCCTTTGATTGTTTGTTTGCCACACAAATAGTGCATTCCTTTGTAACATTGATCAGAATCTTTCTATTGAAGTGTTGTGGCCCTTAACCTATCCAAACCAATCTAACAGAGGAGATATTCAAAGTTGGGGTTCAAAATTAAAGTTGAAAGCTTTGCAAGGAGCGAGTGAACTGTACAAAAGACATGGCATGCAAAGCATTCTGGTTAATTGTCAACAACTCATTTGGACTTTAAAGGTTCTCTCCGAAACGCAACATAGCAGTTGAGTCCGAGCCCGGTTAGCTCAGTTGGTAGAGCATGAGACTCTTATTCTCAGGGTTGTGGGTTTGAGCCCCACATTTGGCGCAGTAATCTTTGCAAATGATGCTGGTGTTTGCTGTACTTTTCTGTCAATCTTCTCTCTATGCTTTGTGACACAATGGGCATACAAAGTACACAGGATCTCCTAAGATAAAGTCCAAAAGTACTGAGTGTTATCTGATGTGTTACTTAATCAACCTTTATTTTTCTCACGCATCCAAGGAATCATGTCAGACCGAGGTTGTTGTTTTCTCAATTTTTAGCTCAATAAGTTCACTTTGGCTGCCAGTGGTGCTGTGGCTTAGCTGGTTAAAGTGCCTGTCTAGTAAACAGGAGATCCTGGGCTAAATCCCAGCAGTACCTGCAGTTAAGACTCCCAGTCGTTTCGATTCCTTTTCCTTGCCATTTTTTCTTTATTAACGCACATCAGCTAGTGCTACATTGGACAAATTTCAGAGAAAGTTCACCCTATGACAGCAGAGGTACTGTGGCTTAGCTGGTCAAAGCGCCTGTCTTGTAAACAGGAGACCCTGGGTTCAACTCCCAGCAGTACCTGTGATTGCCTGTCTCCTAGTTTACATTGTGATGCCAGCTTTTTTTTCACCAAAAAAATATCAGAATCATCTCAACCGGAGCTTTGTTGTTAGGTGTAATTACATGTCACAAGTCCTTTGAGCCTAACTTCTTCATGGCTACACCATACTGTGTTATTGTAGTCGGCGTTCAAGAAGAAGCCTATAAATGCTGATTCTCCCAAGGTTCTTCAGCAGTGTTTGACATCAAAATCAAAATGCTGCCCAAAAGGAACCGCCCAACGTGGGGCTCGAACCCACGACCCTGAGATTAAGAGTCTCATGCTCTACCGACTGAGCTAGCCGGGCGATAAAAGTCCTTTTAGCTGTTCTTTTGGAGTGACCCACACACAGATCTGGAAGCACACAACAGCTGTTGGACATCCAGAACAGTGGGTTCCACACAAAGTTAATGATCAAATTGCCATCTTTTGACGTCCTTTTGTTTGCCGATACACTGACTGACACCAGCAGCAGCTGCTGCCTGACGTCTCTGTGGCGCAATCGGTTAGCGCGTTCGGCTGTTAACCGAAAGGTTGGTGGTTCAAGCCCACCCAGGGACGGGTGCATTTTGAGTGTGATGACAGTCGACGAAACAAGCGTTTGACAATCAAAACTCCAAGACACCTCATGTTGCATGCATCCGCCTCTTCTAATGAGCAAAATTCCCTCATGTTGTCATACTTGGCATTTGCGTACAACGATACACAGACACCAAGACCTTCCACAAGTCTCTGTGGCGCAATCGGAATGCGTGTGCTTGTGGCTAGTCTTGTTAGGTGTAATTACATGTCACAAGTGTTCCTCATGGCTACACCATGCTGTGTTTTTGCAGTGGGCGCTCAAGAAGAAGCCCATCAATGCTCATTCTCCCAAGGTTCTTCAGCAGGGTTTGACATCAAAATCAAAACGCTGCCCAAAGAGAGACCAGAAAATGGCTGTCCACCGACGGTCCCCATCCAACCTGACAGAGCTTGACAGGATCTGCAGAGAAGAATGGCAGAAACGCCCCAAATCCTGGTGTGCAAATTTTGTTGCATCATGCCAAAGAAGACTTGAGGCTGTCATTGCTGCCAAAGGCCCTTAAACTAAGTGCTGAGTAAAGGGTCAGA
Organism: Urophycis tenuis; assembly: GCA_036785325.1. Taxonomy (NCBI): domain Eukaryota; kingdom Metazoa; phylum Chordata; class Actinopteri; order Gadiformes; family Phycidae; genus Urophycis; species Urophycis tenuis. The sequence goes on along the minus strand of JAXIVH010000082.1, from coordinate 266,298 downwards.
ATACTTTCTAAAATCCTGATAAAGATAGAAGGCTTCACGAATGTGCGTGTCATCCTGGAGCCCGATTTCCAAGCAGTTGTTTTCCCGGGGGCGCGGCTTCAAAAGGTAGCGCATTGTTGTGCACAACGACATGCAAGACCAGAGGTTGAGGTTGCTCCATCGGCAGTGCGTGTTCCGTCACAGGCCGCTGTTGGCCATCGCTTCTCTGCCTTTTGGCTAAGATCAAGTGGTAGTATCTGTTCTTATCAGCTTAATGTCTGATATGTCCTCTATGTGGGGACTACATATTAAACATAGAGGGCCACCGTTGGGCAGTTTACCAAGCCGGCGAGTGGGACAGGCGGGCCTTGGCAGCAGGCGCATGTGTTAACTCTGGTTTCTCTACAAATCGTACAAGCCTTTCGCCTTTTACTAAAGACTTCCGTGGAGAGGAACACCCAAGAGTTTAGGGAATTTTTCTGGTGGGCTTTGCCATGTGGCAGAGCTCTGCATTACTGTGAAAATGATTGCTCTCTCCCTCTGAAAGCTCCTCCAGCTCCAAATGCTGCTCCGTGCAATTCAGCATTGTCCCAGAGATGCCGTGTCACCGGTGACGGTGTGCCGCTCTGTTTGTGAGGTAATATGAATCGGGGTTGTCCAGAGACCACGGTAGCCTAAAACCCCACCACCAGGGGCACGCTTTTCCCTGTGTTTAATAGCCTTGATGGCATTTCTTTCTGCAAAATCCCAGAAGTCGAATACAGCAAAGCATGAAACAAAAAAGATATTCACTAACTCATTATATTACGAATAATGAGTGTTGGAATTGTATCTTACGGGTGCAGATATCACAATAACGATTGTCGTTTGTTAGTTGTGGCATAATGGTCAGTAAAATGTAAGCACCATGATGTAGACTCTTATGTGAGAGAATCAGTGCAGCATGTGAGCCGTGTACTAGGCATACTTACCTGGCAGGGGAGATACCATGATCAAGAAGGTAGTTCACCCAGGGTGAGGCTCAGCCATTGCACTCCGGTTGTGCTGACCCCTGCGAATTCCCCACATGTGGGAATCTCGACTGCAAAATTTCTGGTAGTGGTGGACTGCGTCCGTGCTCTCCCCTGGTGTGCTTGTCGGAAAATAAATACCAAAGTTTAACTTACGTTGCCTGCAGCTGTCAACGGGGAATTGACTAGATGTGGAATTTATGCCACCATGAATGAACTTTTCAAATGTCTGAGATTGTTGGTTTAGTTAGCAGCACCGAACAAGGACATCATCTTCATTAATAAGGAAACGCAGTTCATTTGTAGAAAGGACTGTGGGTAAGATTGTTGTTTGCGAACGGTTGACATCTTGTCTATGTAATTCCTCAATCGCAAATTGCTGCAGGCAGCAATGCGCCTTGATGGCATTTATTGATGCAAAATCTCAGGTAGTGGATGGCTGTTTGTTTTTGTTTGTTTGACCCATCTGCTTCTAGGTCTACTCAGAACCTCCGATGAATCTGTCCTGCTTTTGGGGTTCCTGTGCCAAGTCGACGTCCAGTCGTTGCGCTTTGACTTAGAGGACTGCTGGGCTCCTATGCCCTCTCCTCGTTAGTATAGTGGACAGTATCGCTCGCTCAAGCAGCTCTCCTTAGCTCCAAGTGGTGCTGTGGCTTAGCTGGTTAAAGTGCCTGTCTAGTAAACAGGAGACCCTGGGTTCAAATCCTAGCAGTACCTGCAGTTATGTAAGACTCCAATTCTTTTCCTTACCATTTTTCCTTTATTAACGCACATCAGGTAGTGCCACGTTGGACCAATTTCAGAGAAATTTCACTCAGCGACAGCAGAGGTACTGTGGCTTAGCTGGTCAAAGCGCCTGTCTAGTAAACAGGAGACCCTGGGTTCAACTCCCAGCAGTACCTGTCATTGCCCTTCTCCTAGTTTACATTGTGATGCCAGTTTCTGTGTACCAAAAAAATATCGGAATCATCTAAACCGGACCTTTTGCAACCCATGTCTATCGCATATTATGAGATTGCCTCTGTGAAGGAATAACTTAGCCTTTGATTGTTTGTTTGCCACACAAATAGTGCATTCCTTTGTAACATTGATCAGAATCTTTCTATTGAAGTGTTGTTGCCCTTAACCTATCCAAACCAATCTAACAGAGGAGATATTCAAAGTTGGGGTTCAAAATTAAAGTTGAAAGCTTTGCAAGGAGCAAGTGAACTGTACAAAAGACATGGCATGCAAAGCTCACTCACTCACTCACTCACTTTCTACCGCTTATCCGGGGTCGGGTCGCGGGGGCAACAGTTCGAGCAAGGAACCCCACACTTCCCTTTCCCGGGCCACATCAGCCAGCTCTGACTGGGGGATCTCGAGGCGTTCCCAGGCCAGTGTGGAGATATAATCTCTCCACCTCGTTCTGGGTCTTCCCCGTGGTCTCTTCCCAGCTGGTTGTGCCCGGAACACCTCCATAGGGAGGCGCCCGGGGGGCATCCTTATCAGATGCCCGAACCACCTCAACTGGCTCCTTTCCACGCAAAGGAGCAGCGGCTCTACTCCGAGTCTCTCCCGGATGACTGAGCTCCTCACCCTATCTCTAAGGGAGACGCCCGCCACCCTCCTGAGAAAACCCATTTCGGCCGCTTGTACCCGCGATCTCGTTCTTTCGGTCATGACCCAACCTTCATGACCATAGGTGAGAGTAGGAACAAAGATAGACCGGAAGATCGAGAGCTTCGCCTTCTGGCTCAGCTCCCTCTTCGTCACAACGGTGCGGTAGAGCGAATGCAAAACCGCCCCCGCTGCTCCGATTCTCCTGCCCATCTCCTGCTCCATCCTCCCCTCACTCGTGAACAAGACCCCGAGGTACTTAAACTCCTTCACTTGGGGTAAGGACTCATTCCCTACCCGGAGTAGGCAATCCACCGGTTTCCTGCTGAGAGCCATGGCCTCAGATTTAGAGGTGCTGATCCTCATTCCAACCGCTTCACACTCGTCTGCGAACCGATCCAGTGAGTGCTGAAGGTCACAGGCCGATGATGCCATCAGGACCACATCATCTGCAAAAAGCAGCGATGAGATCCCTAGCCCACCGACCTGCAACCTCTCCTCCCCCCGACTACGCCTCGATATCCTGTCCATGAAAACCACAAACAGGATTGGTGATAAAGCGCAGCCCTGGCGGAGGCCAACCCCCACCGGAAACGAGTCCGACTTACTGCCGAGAACCCGGACACAACTCTCGCTTTGGGTGTACAGAGATTGGATGGCCCTGAGAAGTGCCCGCCTCACTCCATACTCCCGTAGCACCTCCCACAATATCTCCCGGGGAACCCGGTCATACGCCTTCTCCAGATCTACAAAACACATGTAGACCGGATGGGCATACTCCCAGGCCCCCTCCAGGATTCTTGCAAGAGTGAAGAGCTGGTCCGTTGTTCCACGACCAGAGCGGAATCCGCATTGTTCCTCCTCAATCTGAGGTTCGACTATCGGCCGAACCCTCCTTTCCAGCACCTTGGAGTAGACTTTACCAGGGAGGCTGAGAAGTGTGATGCCCCTGTAATTGGCACACACTCTCTGGTCCCCCTTTTTGAACAGGGGGACCACCACCCCCGTCTGCCACTCCCTCGGCACTGTTCCCGACCTCCACGCGATGTTGAAGAGCCGTGTCATCCACGACAGGCCCTCCACACCCAAAGCCTTCAACATTTCTGGACGGATCTCATCAACCCCCGGGGCTTTGCCACTGCGGAGTTGCTTGACTACCTCAGTGACTTCCACCAGGGAGATTGACGACGATCCCCCATCAGCTTCCAGCTCTGCCTCTACCAAAGAGGGCGCGTTAGTCGGGTTCAGGAGTTCCTCAAAATGCTCCTTCCACCGCCCGATTACCTCCTCAGTTGAGGTCAACAGCGTTCCATCCTTGCTGTAAACAGCTTGGATGGTTCCCCGTTTCCCCCTCCTGAGGTGTCGGACAGTACGCCAGAAGCACTTTGGCGCCGACCGAAAGTCCTTCCCCATGGCTTCTCCGAACTCCTCCCACACCCGCTGCTTTGCCTCTGCCACAGCAGAGGCCGCCGCCCTCCAGGCACTTCGGTACACTGCAACTGCCTCCGGAGTCCCCTGGGATAACATATCCCGGAAGGACTCCTTCTTCAGTCGGACGGCTTCCCTGACCACCGCTGTCCACCACGGTGTTCGAGGGTTACCGCCCCTTGATGCACCCAAGACCTTGAGGCCGCAGCCTCCCACTGCAGCTTCAGCAATGGAGGCTTTGAACATCGACCACTCAGGTTCAATGTCCCCAACCTCCACAGGGATGCCAGAAAAGCTCCGCCGGAGGTGTGAGTTGAAGGTCTCTCGGACAGGGGCCTCCTCCAGACGTTCCCAGTTCACCCGCACTACCCGTTTGGGCTTACCAGGTCTGTCCCGAGTCTTCCCCCACCCCCTGACCCAACTCACCACCAGATGGTGATCGGTTGACAGCTCCGCCCCTCTCTTCACCCGAGTGTCCGAAACATGCGGCCTCAGATCTGATGATACGATTACAAAATCGATCATCGAACTTTGACCTAAGGTACTCTGGTACCATGTACACTTATGAGCAACCTTATGTTCGAACATGGTGTTTGTTATGGACAGTCCATGACTAGCACAGAAGTCCAATAACAAACGACCACTCGGGTTTAGATCAGGGAGGCCGTTCCTCCCAATCACGCCTCTCCAGGTGTCTCCATCATTGCCCACGTGCGCGTTGAAGTCGCCCAGCAGAACTATGGAGTCCCCTACTGGAGCCCCCTGCAGGACTCCATTCAGGGTCTCCAAGAAGGCCGGATACTCCGAGTTGCTGTTCGGTGCATACCCACAAACAACAGTCAGAGTTTTCCCCCCCATAACCCGTAGGCGTAGGGAGGCAACCCTCTCGTCCACCGGGGTAAACTCCAACATAGCAGCGCTCAGCCGGGGGCTTGTGAGTATCCCCACACCCGCCCGGCGCCTCGCACCTTGGGCAACTCCAGAGAAGAATAGCGTCCAACCCCTATCCAGGAGTACGGTTCCAGAACCGAGACTGTGCGTAGAGGAGAGCCCCACCAGATCTAACTGGTAGCGCTCCGCCTCCCGCACCACCTCCGGCTCTTTCCCCCACAGAGAGGTGACGTTCCACGTCCCCAGAGCCAGCCTTTGCCGCCCAGGTCTGGTCCGTCGAGGTCCCTGACCTTCACTGCCACCCATCTGGCAATGCACCCGACCCCAACGGTTCTTCCTGTGAGTGGTGGGCCCACAGAATAGAGAGGGGGGGGGGTGCCACGTTGCTTTTTCGGGCTATGCCCGGCCGGGCTCCGTGGCAAACCCGGCCACCAGGCGCTCGCTGACGGGCCCCCTTCTGGGCCTGGCTCCAGATGGGGGCCCCGGGCTTCCTCCGGGCAGGGTCTCTCCTCTTCTTAATTGTTCTTCCATTTGAGTCCTTTTGAACCATTCTTTGTCTGGCCCTTCGCCTGAGACCAATTTGCCATGGGAGACCCTACCAGGAGCACAAGGCTCCCGACAACACAGCCCTCAGGTTCATAAGGACACCCAAACCCCTCCACCACGGTAAGGTGATGGTTCTCGGAGGAGTGCATGCAAAGCATTCTGGTTAATTGTCAACAACTCATTTGGACTTTAAAGGTTCTCTCCGAAACGCAACGTAGCAGTTGAGTCCGAGCCCGGTTAGCTCAGTTGGTAGAGCATGAGACTCTTATTCTCAGGGTTGTGGGTTTGAGCCCCACATTTGGCGCAGTAATCTTTGCAAATGATGCTGGTGTTTGCTGTACTTTTCTGTCAATCTTCTCTCTATGCTTTGTGACACAATGGGCATACAAAGTACACAGGATCTCCTAAGATAAACTCCAAAAGTACTGAGTGTTATCTGATGTGCTACTTAATCAACCTTTATTTTTCTCACGCATCCAAGGAATCATGTCAGACCGAGGTTGTTGTTTTCTCAATTTTTAGCTCAAGAAGTTCACTTTGGCTGCCAGTGGTGCTGTGGCTTAGCTGGTTAAAGTGCCTGTCTAGTAAACAGGAGATCCTGGGCTAAATCCCAGCAGTACCTGCAGTTAAGACTCCCAGTCGTTTCGATTCCTTTTCCTTGCCATTTTTTCTTTATTAACGCACATCAGCTAGTGCTACATTGGACAAATTTCAGAGAAAGTTCACCCTATGACAGCAGAGGTACTGTGGCTTAGCTGGTCAAAGCGCCTGTCTTGTAAACAGGAGACCCTGGGTTCAACTCCCAGCAGTACCTGTGATTGCCTGTCTCCTAGTTTACATTGTGATGCCAGCTTTTTTTTCACCAAAAAAATATCAGAATCATTTCAACCGGAGCTTTGTTGTTAGGTGTAATTACATGTCACAAGTCCTTTGAGCCTAACTTCTTCATGGCTACACCATACTGTGTTATTAATAATAATAATAATAATTCATTGAATTTGTATAGCGCTTTTAAAAAACCCAAAGACGCTTACAAGTGTACATAAGTGTACCTCATCCTTCCGGTTCCGGCGCCGCAGCGAGTGGCAGCCCGACACAGCAGCTCCCGATCTTTTTCCTTTTTTCTTAGATTAAAGTTTTTTTAAAAACTTTAATCTATATAGTACTTTAGAACTGTAGCACTAGGCTTTAGAAACATGTTTTAGGTTATATGAGGGCTCTTAAACGGGTCGAACAATAACTAGTATGTGCAGGGCGATCGCCACGATCGCTAAACAACAACAACAACAACAATGGACTGGCGCCTACTCGCGGGACGAGCTCCTTCAGCTCCGGGATCGACCAGCGGTGTGCCCGAGGGGGATCCCGAAAGAGCTGAGGATAAAGCGGCGTGGGACCAGAGCAGGAGCCATGGTGAGGAACAAGAGGATGGAGAGGAAGTGGAGATATAAGCCCCGTCTTCCCTCGGTTATCATGGGTAATGTTCGCTCACTGCCCAACAAGATGGACGAACTATCAGCCCTCACTACCGGACAGCGCGAGTACCGGGAATGTAGTGTGTTGTGCCTGACGGAGACATGGCTGAACGGGAACATACCAGACTGCTATGTGGAACTAGCCGGCTTCACGCTAGTTCGGGCGGACAGGAACAAACAGAGCGGTAAGAAGTCGGGTGGCGGACTTGCCGTCTTTGTTAATTCCAAATGGTGCAACCCGGGACATGTTACCACGAAGGTAATCACGTGCACGCCCGACGTCGAGTTGTTAGCGGTGGGACTGAGACCGTACTATCTGCCCCGTGAGTTTTCGGCAGCCATTGTTGTTATTGTTTACACTCCACCATCGGCCGTAGCGGCGCGGGCTTGTGACGTCATTCATTCTTCCGTCGCAGACCTGCAGACTAGACATCCCAACGCCCTTATTATAGTAAATGGAGACTTTAATCATGTAAATATATCAAAGACACTGACTGACTTCACCCAGTATGTAACCTGCAGCACCAGAGGAGATAAGACCCTGGACTTACTGTATGCCAATGCTAAGGGAGCATACAGTGCAACAGCCCTCCCCCCCCTGGGCAAATCAGATCACTGCTTGATCCTACTGTCTCCTACATATAAGCCTCAGGTTAGGAGACAGCCCATTACCACCAGGACTGTACAGCAGTGGTCTGAGGAGGCTGAAGAGGCCCTGAGGGAGTGCTACAGGACAACAGACTGGAGGATGTTTCAGGAGGACTATGGTGATGACATTGAGGGTCTCACTCAGTGCGTCACAGACTATATAAAGTTCTGTGAGGAGAGTGTTGTCCCCACCAAGAAGGTCCGTTGCTTCCCTAACAGCAAACCCTGGATCAACAGGGACATCAAAGTCCTGTTGAACCGTAAGAGGAGAGCCTTCATGGTAGGAGACAATGAGGACACACAGAGGGAGATACAAAGAGAGCTGAGGAGGGAACTGAGGAGAGCTAAGGCCTGCTATAAAAGCAGGATTGAGGACAAGCTGCAGCAGAACAACTCCCGAGAGGTGTGGGCAGGGGTGAAAACCATCACCGGCATGAAAACTGCCGGAGGATCACAGGAGGGGACAAAGGAATGGGCCGATGAGTTAAACCTGTTTTTCAACAGATTTGACTCACCAACGGGGGCCAGACCCTCAACTCCCCTTCCCCCCTCCTGCCCTACTCATCTCCCTGCTGGACCACCAGATCCGGGCATGGCAGCTTCAGCTTCTGCACCTCCCCTCCCTGCACCACCCTCCCTCTCTCTCCCGTTCCACACTCACAGGGAGGCTGGACCAATGTCCGGCCCAGAGGACAGTCACCCCCTCGCCACACCGCAGACTACACCTGTGACCCCGGAAATAACAACCCCAACCATCAGCACCAGCCACGTGAGACGGCAGCTCACGAGGATCAGGCCTAACAAGGCCAGAGGACCCGATGACATCAGCCCGAGGGTGCTCAAGATCTGCGCGGAGCAGCTGGCAGGAGTGTTCACGCACCTCTTCGGCCTCTCCCTGAGGCTGAAAAAGGTGCCAACTCTATGGAAGACTTCCTGCGTAGTCCCTGTGCCGAAGAAGGGTCGTCCCAACGCTCCAGGGGACTTCAGACCTGTGGCACTGACGTCACACGTCATGAAGACCTTTGAGAGATTGGTTCTGGACCATCTCAAGCCCAGGGTGCGTGACTGCCTGGACCCATTGCAGTTTGCGTACCAGACCCACATCGGCGTGGAGGATGCCATCATCTACCTGCTTCACAGAGCTTACACACACCTGGAGAGGCCACAGAGCATGGTGAGAATCATGTTCTTCGACTTCTCCAGTGCTTTTGACACCGTCCAGCCAGACCGGCTGGCTGAGAAGCTCCTGGTGATGCAGGTCGATCCTGACATGGTGGCATGGATTACGGACTACCTCACGGACAGACAGACCGCAGTATGTCAGGCTGCGACACTGCTTGTCAGACATGGTGACTAGCAACACCGGCACACCCCAGGGAACTGTACTTTCACCATTCCTGTTCACCCTCTACACCTCAGATTTCTGCTATAACTCCCGAACATGCCACCTGCAGAAGTTCTCGGACGACTCCTCCATTGTTGGATGCATCACAGACAACGAGGAGGAGGAGTACAGGGAACTGGTGAGGAACTTCGTGGGATGGTGTGATGGGAACCACCTCCAGCTCAACACAGGGAAAACCAAGGAGCTGGTGGTGGACTTTAGACGCAGGAAGTGTCCCCCATTACCGGTTTCCATAAAGGGGGAAGAGGTGGAGATGGTGGACACCTGCAAGTTCCTTGGGGTGCACCTAAACAACAAACTGGACTGGTCTGATAATACCGAGGCCCTCTACAGGAAGGGACAGAGCAGGCTGTTCTTCCTGAGGAGGCTCAGATCCTTCAATGTGTGCACTAGGCTGCTACGGATGTTCTACCAGTCTGTGGTAGCCAGTGTCACCTTCTTCGCCGTCGTGTGCTGGGGAGGAGGCATCGGGTGTGGTGGGGCAAGTAAGCTGAACAAGCTGGTGAGGAAGGCGAGCTCCGTGGTGGGGATGAAGCTGGACTGTGTGGAGGCGGTGACAGAGAGGAGGATGAGGGGAAAGCTGCAGGCGATCCTGGACAACCCCTCTCACCCTCTCTACGCCGAGCTGAGGCAACTCAGGAGCACGTTCAGCCATAGGCTCACTCAGCCACGTGCTTCAAAGCGCTTGGGGGGCTCTTTCATCCCATCAGCTATCAGGCTCTACAATACCTCAACCACCCGCTCCCAACGTCTCGGAAGCGCCAGCACCACCAGATAATGGATTTGTATAACACACCACACACCCCAGACTGTTTTCTAGCCATTCTCATCTTATGTCTGTTCATCTCACTAATAACCACTGCCCATCTGTCATCTTTCATTGTGTGCACCAGGCTTCCACGGATGGTCTACCAGTCTGCGGTGGCCAGTGTCACCTCTTCACTGCCGTGTGCTGGGGAGGAAGCTTTGGGAGCGGTGGTGCCAGGAAGCTGTACAAGCCGGGGAGGAAGGCGAGCCCTGCAGTGGGGATGAAGCTGGACGGTGTGGAGGCGGCGACAGTGAGGAAGACGAGGGGAATGCTGCTGGCGACCCGGACCTACCCTCTCAGCCTCACTGTGCTGAACTGAAGCAACTGAAGCCACTCAGGAACACGTTCAGCCACATGCTCACTCAGCCAAGTGCCTCAAAGTGCTTGGGTGCTCCTTCATCCCACCAACCATCAGGCTCAGGAAGCTCCAACACCACCAGACAAATGGAATGGACTGAACTTTCATTCACATACACCACACCACACACCTTGGACTGTGACCCAGCCGTTGTTATTCCAGGACCATTCATATGTTGTACCTGGAATACCTGTATAAATTTGCACATCTTGCACCTTGCACTTTCCGCATACTTGCACTATTTTATCTACTTGCACTATCTGATCTATCTTGCATTTTGCACCACAAACTGCTATCTAGGACACTAGTATGCATACGGGTCCTCTCGTCACCGACCTGACTTAAGAGCGTGTATTTAATCTAATCTATTGTTTTTTTATTGTGTATAGAATTTAGCCAGGCTCTTTACTGCTCATCTATCCCCTGCACTGCTGGTCTCTGCGAATTTCTCCTACGGGGGATTAATAAAGAAATATCTTATCTTATCTTATCTTATACAGAGGGGGGGGGGGGGGGGACAACAAGACAACGAGCAGGGTGGTGGGGTGGAAGACAAGAAACTGGTTATGGTTATGGATAGGGGAGGTCAAAAGCTTGGGAGAAGAGGTAGGTTTTCAGACGGGACTTGAATGTGGAGAGTGAGGGTGAGTCGCGGACAGGTTGGGGGAGAGAGTAGTTATTGTAGTCGGCGTTCAAGAAGAAGCCTATAAATGCTGATTCTCCCAAGGTTCTTCAGCAGTGTTTGACATCAAAATCAAAATGCTGCCCAAAAGGAACCGCCCAACGTGGAGAACCCACGACCCTGAGATTAAGAGTCTCATGCTCTACCGACTGAGCTAGCCGGGCGATAAAAGTCCTTTTAGCTGTTCTTTTGGAGGGACCCACACACCGATCTGGAAGCACACAACAGCTGTTGGACATCCAGAACAGTATGTTCCACACAAAGATCCATCCATCCATCCATCCATATCCTCCGCTTATCCGGGGTCGGGTCGCGGGGGCAGCAGCCTGAGGAGAGAAGCCCAGACTTCCCTCACCCCAGCCACTTCGTCCAGCTCTTCCGGGGGGATCCCGAGGCGTTCCCAGGCGTTCCACACAAAGATAATGATCAAATTGCCATCTTTTGACGTCCTTAGCCTTTTGTTTGCCGATACACTGACACCAGCAGCAGCCGCTGCCTGACGTCTCTGTGGCGCAATCGGTTAGCGCGTTCGGCTGTTAACCGAAAGGTTGGTGGTTCAAGCCCACCCAGGGACGGGTGCATTTTGAGTGTGATGACAGTCGACGAAACAAGCGTTTGACAATCAAAACTCCAAGACACCTCATGTTGCATGCATCCGCCTCTTCTAATGAGCAAAATTCCCTCATGTTGTCATACTTGGCATTTGCGTACAACGATACACAGACACCAAGACCTTCCACAAGTCTCTGTGGCGCAATCGGAATGCGTGTGCTTGTGGCTAGTCTTGTTAGGTGTAATTACATGTCACAAGTGTTCCTCATGGCTACACCATGCTGTGTTTTTGCAGTGGGCGCTCAAGAAGAAGCCCATCAATGCTCATTCTCCCAAGGTTCTTCAGCAGGGTTTGACATCAAAATCAAAACGCTGCCCAAAGAGAGACCAGAAAATGGCTGTCCACCGACGGTCCCCATCCAACCTGACAGAGCTTGACAGGATCTGCAGAGAAGAATGGCAGAAACGCCCCAAATCCTGGTGTGCAAATTTTGTTGCATCATGCCAAAGAAGACTTGAGGCTGTCATTGCTGCCAAAGGCCCTTAAACTAAGTGCTGAGTAAAGGGTCAGAATACTTTCTAAAATCCTGATAAAGATAGAAGGCTTCACGAATGTGCGTGTCATCCTGGAGCCCGATTTCCAAGCAGTTGTTTTCCCGGGGGCGCGGCTTCAAAAGGTAGCGCATTGTTGTGCACAACGACATGCAAGACCAGAGGTTGAGGTTGCTCCATCGGCAGTGCGTGTTCCGTCACAGGCCGCTGTTGGCCATCGCTTCTCTGCCTTTTGGCTAAGATCAAGTGGTAGTATCTGTTCTTATCAGCTTAATGTCTGATATGTCCTCTATGTGGGGACTACATATTAAACATTGAGGGCCACCGTTGGGCAGTTTACCAAGCCGGCGAGTGGGACAGGCGGGCCGTGGCAGCAGGCGCATGTGTTAACTCTGGTTTCTCTACAAATCGTACAAGCCTTTCGCCTTTTACTAAAGACTTCCGTGGAGAGGAACACCCAAGAGTTTAGGGAATTTTTCTGGTGGGCTTTGCCATGTGGCAGAGCTCTGCATTACTGTGAAAATGATTGCTCTCTCCCTCTGAAAGCTCCTCCAGCTCCAAATGCTGCTCCGTGCAATTCAGCATTGTCCCAGAAATGCCGTGTCACCGGTGACGGTGTGCCGCTCTGTTTGTGAGGTAATATGAATCGGGGTTGTCCAGAGACCACGGTAGCCTAAAACCCCACCACCAGGGGCACGCTTTTCCCTGTGTTTAATAGCCTTGATGGCATTTCTTTCTGCAAAATCCCAGAAGTCGAATACAGCAAAGCATGAAACAAAAAAGATATTCACTCACTCATTATATTACGAATAATGAGTGTTGGAATTGTATCTTACGGGTGCAGATATCACAATAACGATTGTAGTTTGTTAGTTGTGGCATAATGGTCAGTAAAATGTAAGCACCATGATGTAGACTCTTATGTGAGAGAATCAGTCCAGCATGTGAGCCGTGTACTAGGTATACTTACCTGGCAGGGGAGATACCATGATCAAGAAGGTGGTTCACCCAGGGTGAGGCTCAGCCATTGCACTGCGGTTGTGCTGACCCCTGCGAATTCCCCACATGTGGGAATCTCGACTGCAAAATTTCTGGTAGTGGGGGACTGCGTCCGCGCTCTCCTCGGTGTGCTTGTGGGAAAATAAATACCAAAGTTTAACTTACGTTGACTGCAGCTGTCAATGGGGAATTGACTAGATGTGGAATTTATGCCACCATGAATGAACTTTTCAAATGTCTGAGATTGTTGGTTTAGTTAGCAGCACTGAACAAGGACATCATCTTCATTAATAAGGTAATGCAGTTCATTTGTAGAAAGGACTGTGGGCAAGATTGTTGTTTGCGAACGGTTGACATCTTGTCTATGTAATTCCTCAATCGCAAATTGCTGCAGGCAGCAATGCGCCTTGATGGCATTTATTGATGCAAAATCTCAGGTAGTGGATGGCTGTTTGTTTTTGTTTGTTTGACCCATCTGCTTCTAGGTCTACTCAGAACCTCCGATGAATCTGTCCTGCTTTTGGGGTTCCTGTGCCAAGTCGATGTCCAGTCGTTGCGCTTTGACTTAGAGGACTGCTGGGCTCCTATGCCCTCTCCTCGTTAGTATAGTGGACAGTATCGCTCGCTCAAGCAGCTCTCCTTAGCTCCAAGTGGTGCTGTGGCTTAGCTGGTTAAAGTGCCTGTCTAGTAAACAGGAGATCCTGGGTTCAAATCCTAGCAGTACCTGCAGTTATGTAAGACTCCAATTATTTTCCTTACCATTTTTCCTTTATTATTAGTTTATGTAAATCTGAGATTGTATTATTTCAACTACAGCAACAAGTTGATAATGACCACCCCCAACTCGGCCCCGTTTGGTGAATGAATAAAGTGAATAAAGATGACTCTAGAGTGCAGTCTTTTATCAAAAATCCAACCTTCAATAGAGTAAACATTTTTTACAGCCTAATGCCGAAACAAAAATACAGCTCAAGCATAAAATAGAAAACATTTATTTGGTTCTTAGATGTTTTTGCTGCTTATCCATGCTGTACTTCGACAACTGGTCATGTTAGTGTATTGTATAAGGGTAGAATATGAACTCTCAATCATCCTTTTCCTCCTCTTCCTCATCGTCAACTATATTCGTATGAATTTCATCAGTCAAGTCATCTTCATCTGAATCCTTTTCTGCCAAGACATCAACAAGGGCTTTGGGGATGACGTCACCCTCAAACCATAGTGGTTCTAGCTTGCCTGTCTCTGTGTTTATGTGAAATCCATGGTTGAGCGGTCTTGGGATTTCCGGGTAGTGCTCATGAGACCTCTTCCAGGTGCATACTTGAAAGTTTACTCTATTCATGTGCTGTAAGAGGACCCTCTTGCAAGGTGGGAAGGTTGAGAGGTCAACGGAAAGATCCTGTCAAAGCTCCAGGCTTGAGCCACACATCTTCTTGACTTTAATCCCTCTTGCCTCATCAACATTCTTGATTTGACGATTGAAACCATAGAGGCGACAGGTGAACTCTTGAACACCGCTGAGAATCTGTTCATCAAGCTCCCAAGAGTTCTCCACTTTAGCAAAGATCTGAATAAACTTTGAATTCTGATTAAGAATCTTCATCGGACGGACCTTCCCTTTGCCTTTGAATGCTGAAGTGCAGTCAGCACCAGTGAGTGCATGCAAGGCCAGAAGAGCTGAATGTGTTCCTGTGAATAATCTTCAGCCAGCTGATTGATGTTGATTAGTCTATCTCCCATGTCAAAGATGATATTGACAGTTGATGACTTGGCATAATACAGGAGGATGATGAAAATGTCAGAGTCTTTTACTCTGACTCTAACTGTTCTGATGTGAGGCATTTTGGTTTGGATATACTGCATGTAAATTATCACCCTCACATCTGTTTTCTCATGTTTTGAACAGATCTCTGGTAGAAGTTCTTTTGACATAACTCTAGCATTGCATTCTATCTTGAAAGCTTTACCAGCGTCTATGAAAATGACAGGCCTTCGGATGATGTCTTCCATCATATCATGAGAGCTCCAGTGATCCAGAAGTAAATGAATGAGTGCCTTCTTGTTTTCATCGTTTGTGAGAAAACCATTCCAATCAGCGGGGTGATGAACATTCAGCCCATTAACTATAAAGTGTTCACCACAACCTCTGCAATCTCTCTCAGCTGATTTTGGTGAATAAAGACGGTCAAGGTAAGTGTCTGTGCTGAATAATGTTTCAGCTGCAGAAGGTAGACTTTTGAAAGTGTGCTCTGATATAGTCTTCATTGTCTTTGGTACATCGCACATGTAGAATGAGGAGTTTCCATCTTGAATGAGAGCACATTGGGTTGGAGAAGGAAGTTGTGCATTCTCAGCCATCGATTGTTGAGATGGAGTATGGCGTCAGAGTCAAGGGATAGGTCATTAGGTTAGAGATGCTTATTTGTGACTTAAGTCCTTGTGATTTGATGAAGATTTAAAAGATAAACCCACTTGTACTTGTACTGGATCACTTTCTGGTTTGATGCCACAAGCTTCCTTTTAGGTGTGGTAGACGACATTGTCTTGAATCTGTTCCTCTTAATGGGTTCAAAGAAAATGACCTTTTTTGTTTGAAGTCGATCACGGATGAACTTCTCTTTTTGAGTTTTGCCATTTTTCAGGGCTTTCAGCACATCATAGCGCACCTCTTCTGGCATAGCTGCTCCTGAACTCAAACTTGTCAAGGGCTGAGAAGTCTGAAGCTGAAATGGGTTGATAAAACTCTGAAAAGCTTCTACTGTTCGCTACACTTGCTCTTCAGACCGATTTCACATGGTCTGAGATCTCTTTGTTGTCTCTCTGTATGTTTGCCTCGGCCACTTGTCATTTCCCATATGGCTTCTACAAACTCTCCTTTGGCATGGGCAGTCAGGTTATGACGTTGGCTCGCTTCATAATTGCTGGTTATTCCACAGATCCCAGCAGAATATGTTTCAGACCCTGGGTTTGACTTGAGCCATTTCATAGTTGTCTTTCATTTCATATGTATGGACTTGTCGTTTACTGTCCCCTGGGAACCATGCAGGATGCAGTTTTCCAGGGATGGCTGAGTTGGAGGCTTCTGCTTTGAAGAACTCTGACCAGCTGGCCAGTCTTAATAATTTTGTCGTTTTTTGGCATGCTGACCGGCTTAGATATATTGCTGCATTACACCCATCTGAAAATCAGTTTATTAATTACAACAATGACATCATGTGTAGCATTCAATGTTTCATATTTCATTGAAGTCTAGCCTCAAACAGACTGATGATTTGATGACAACCATCAGAAAATCAGTATATTTACAACAGTGACATATTACACATGCACACACGTTTTCACACACGTATGCACTATCTTGCTACATGTGGCTGGCTATGCTAGCTAACAATCTGACAAGTTAACTAGCTAATGATATCAATCTAGAAGTAGAGTGAGCGCCTTACATGTAGAAAAATATAGGGCACCAATCCCAATAGAATCAATATCTTTCTATAACCAGAAAAAAGATAAACTTACCAACAAATTGTCTTTGCTGAAAAACTTCAGGATGTGACATGAAAGGTAAGGTAGTTGATTAGTGTGTTGGTTGGTTAGTGTGTTTCTGTGTGTACCCTGGTTACCATTGGTTACCTTTTTTTTTACACCCAGACCCCAGTCCACCTGGGGGCTTTATATTATTAACTTGTAATGTAATTCACTTCATATAGTACATAAGTCAAGTCTCAACTTAAAAAAAAACATATATATATATATATATATATATATATATATATATATATATATAGACAGTGCAATTGGTTTCAGAGTCTTACTGAGGTATATATGAATAAAAATAGACACAAATGCATGCATTTGTGTATTGTGCGAGTGTGTCCTCTGTGTACGTGTCTTTTGTAGCTTTCTGTGTGAAACCATTTGTGTGTCTGTAGTTTTGTATATGTGTGCATATGTGGGGGGAGTGTAAGCATGATGTATGTGTCCCACATCCATGCAATTTTAGTTACTTTAAATATTATTTGGTTTTCTAATGTTGGGAAATGTTGCTCTGTCCTTCTCCACAACATGGGTGATGTTCTGAAACCTGGTTTCAATTATGGAAGAGCCCAGTTTCTCATGAGTTAGTTTCACTGCTCGTTCTGCAGCATCATTTGTGACAGAAAGACTGGTTAATACTGTCTTGATTCTGTTGTAGGAGTCAATTTGGCTCCATTCAGTGACTGGGACAGAGAGAATCTCATCTTGGATTTCAAATGCTGTGAAGAAGAACCACGAATCCTGCCCTATGAAATCTGACAACTTAACATTTGTCAGGTCATTGGGCACCACAGGCATTTGAGGTTTTCCATAATAAGATCCATACCTACTCTTTGGAATGGCACGTTTTGGAAACTGAAGCAGTTTATTTACCATCTCCTGCTTCACCTCTGAACTAACTCTGTCACTGAAAAGAGCCAGTGGAACTAGTTCACTGCTCAGATACCACAAGTGGTTTGAGAAGGCTTTCACAGCAACATTCGCAACTTCAGAGTCAACCTCTTTATAATGTTGGATATCTGTTATGAGCATCCTTGCTATTTGATAGTGAGATTGACTTTGGGGGGGCATAGCATTTTGAAGAAAAAGACAGACATTCATGTAGGTTATATATAAACATTTTATTATAACTTTAACAATTACAATGTGTAATTTAAAGGCTGTAGAATGTTTTTGTTGTTGTCCATCTGTCTTAACTGTTTGTCTTTCATACATTTTGTCAAACATTGACATTTTATTGGTGTTGCTATCCTGACCTGTTTCTGTTGTTTCTTACTGTTGTCTTGTATGTGTGTCTATATATATATAATATAGAGTCCGAGTGGACCTTGTTCCGTGCCTCCATTGTTGAAGCGGTCGACCGGAGCTGTGGCCGTAAGGTCGTCGGTGCCTGTCGCGGCGGCAACCCCCGAACCCGCTGGTGGACCCCAGCGGTAAGGGAAGCCGTCAGGCTGAAAAAGAAGTCCTACCGGGCCTTTTTGGCCCGTGGGACTCCTGAGGCAGCTGATGGGTACCGGCGGGCCAAGCGGGGCGCGGCTTCGGCGGTTGCGGAGGCAAAAACTCGGGTGTGGGAGGAGTTTGGTGAGGCCATGGAGAAGGACTTCCGAACGGCTTCGAGGAGGTTCTGGACCACCATCCGGCGTCTCAGGAGGGGGAAGCAGTGCTCTGTCAACACCGTGTATGGGAGAGACGGGGCGCTGCTGACCTCGACTCGGGACGTTGTGAATCGGTGGGGGGAATACTTCGAAGACCTCCTCAACCCCACCAACACGCCTTCCACTGAGGAAGCAGGGTCTGGGGACTCGGGGGGGGGGGACTCTCCTATCTCCGGGGCCGAGATCGCCGAGGTGGTTAAAAAGCTCCTCGGTGGCAAGGCCCCCGAGTTCCTAAAGGCCCTGGATGCTGTGGGGTTGTCTTGGTTGACACGTCTCTGCAGCATCGCGTGGACATCGGGGGCAGTGCCTCTGGATTGGCAGACCGGGGTGGTGGTTCCCCTCTTCAAAAAGGGGGACCGGAAGGTGTGCTCCAACTACAGGGGGATCACACTCCTCAGCCTCCCCGGTAAGGTCTATTCGGGGGTCCTGGAGAGGAGGGTCCGTAGGATAGTCGAACCTCGGATTCAGGAGGAGCAATGTGGTTTTCGTCCCGGCCGTGGAACTGTGGACCAGCTCTATACCCTTGGCGCGGTGCTCGAGGGTGCATGGGAGTTCGCCGAACCAGTCTACATGTGCTTTGTGGACTTGGAGAAGGCGTTCGACCGTGTCCCTCGGGGAGCCCTGTGGGGGGTGCTCCGGGAGTATGGGGTACCGGGCCCGCTGTTACCCGGCCATCGGGTCCCTGTACTCCCGGTGCCAGAGCTTGGTCCGCATTGCCGGCAGTAAGTCGAGCCTGTTTCCGGTGGGGGTTGGCCTCCACCAGGGCTGGCCTTTATCACCGATTCTGTTCACAACTTTTATGGACAGAATTTCTAGGCGCAGCCAGGGCGTTGAGGGGTTACGGTTCAGTGGCCTCAGGATTGCGTCACTGCTTTTCGCAGATGATCTTGTCCTGATGGCTTCATCGGGCCGTGACCTTCAGCTCTCACTGGAGCCGAATGTGAAGCGGCTGGGATGAGGATCAGCACCTCCAAATCCGAGGCCATGGTTCTCGGCCGGAAAAGGGTGGAGTGCACTCTCCGGGTCGGGGAGGAGATTCTGCCTCAAGTGGAGGAGTTCAAGTATCTCGGGGTCTTGTTCACGAGTGAGGGGAGGATGGAGCGGGAGATTGACCGACGGATCGGTGCGGTGTCGGCAGTGATGCGGGCTCTGCACCGGTCCGTCATGGTGAAGAAGGAGCTGAGCCTAAAGGCGAAGCTCTCGATTTACCGGTCAATCTACGTTCCTACCCTCACCTATGGTCACGAGCTGTGGGTAGTGACCGAAAGAACGAGATCGCGAATACAAGCGGCCGAAATGAGTTTCCTCCGCAGGGTGTCCGGGCTCTCCCTTAGAGATAGGGTGAGAAGCTCGGTCATCCGGGAGGGGCTCAGAGTAGAACCGCTGCTCCTCCGCATCGAGAGGAGCCAGTTGCGGTGGCTCGGGCATCTAGTGAGGATGCCTCCTGGACGCCTCCCTGGGGAGGTGTTCCGGGCACGTCCCTCCGGGAGGAGGCCCCGGGGAAGACCCAGGACACGCTGGAGGGACTATGTCTCTCGGCTGGCCTGGGAACGCCTCGGGATCCCCCCGGAAGAGCTGGACGAAGTGGCTGGGGAGAGGGAAGTTTGGGCTTCTCTCCTCAGGCTGCTGCCCCCGCGACCCGACCCCGGATAAGCGGAGGATATGGATGGATGGATGGAGTTTGAGAAATACTGCCCTTAATCTATGAAGTTATCTAATAGAAGGCTATATGTGGGGGTTGCATACATAAGAAATTTCAATTAATTAACAAGCAAACCAATCAAAATGAGACTCACCATCTAGGCTACTGCTTCTGTAACCCAGAGGTAACTACAGTTACTTATTGTAAGCTCTTCAAGTTTGTTCTGGGAGCATTGCCGTTAAAGCACCATTACGGTAGTTTTGCGACATCCAGCTGGTTTCCAACCCTAGTGGGAATCGTAGGCTCTGAGGGATGTACTGCAATTGCAACTCAATGTGTTGCCTCCGTGTTCCTCCGGTAGAGCTTATAACTGTGGTGTTTCATTGTCAGGTGAGCATTAACAGTTAATGGGTAATGTTGCTAGTGTTGTAATGACGTGTTGTATATACTGTATGAAGGTTGAGTTAAACGAATGAGCAAATATTATTGATTTGTTGACGGCGTGTAATGCTAAGTGCCTGCTATGTGTTCTGAAGGTAACTAAATGCTAACGCAAGTCATGTTGCACAGCAGTGTCATATAAATCTGTGCTGATGTAAACTTAGTGACGTGTTACTATAGTGGGAATCGTGAGCTCTGAGGGACGTACGGCAGTCGCAGCTCAACGTGTTGCCTCCGTGTTCAAGTTCAAGATTCAAGTAAACTTTATTGTCAGTTTTCATGAATGTACAGGCCATACACAAGAACCAAAATGCCGTTTCCCTCAATCCCTGGTGCAAGACAGGTTATAAGCTCTTCCTCCGGTAGAGCTTATAACTGGTGTTTTTCATTGTTAGCGACGGTCGACTTCAGAGAGGGAGAGGGAGACTGCCCAGGTGTCCTGGTGGTCGCAGAGGAGAATGTCTTCGTGACCCGACCCCTTGACCATTCTCCAGGCAGACACACAGACATATCCCAACCCCCCTGCACATGCTACACATATATCATAAATAGAAAGAGCTCTATTTCTCGGCTGGCCAGCCATTTATTTTTTACTATTTTTTCAACACCTGATCGGTGATTTTGTTTCATTCTCTTTTCTTTTATTTGTTTATGGAGTAAATACTCCCTACCTGTAAAACTCAAACCGAGTATTCAAGTTTTCCTTTCTTTTCAAAAAGTTAGATTCTAAATACATTTATTTTCATATATGTATATATATGGTGAATGTTATAACTTTTGAGTTGTTTCTGTGAAGAATTAAGAGGTGAGATGATATTTCTGTCCCAGAAATATCTGAATAAATCCTGGGTTGGTAGTAAACTGCTATCAGGAGTGTTTCTATTGGTTGGTTACAATAATAGCAGTCGAAAAATTGGTGCCTGAACAGGGACTAGAAGTGCATCCACCTCATCTTCTGTGTTTTTTTTAGTGCATCATTTTTAGAATTTAGCCATTTCAGGGTTAAAAATTGAGCTTTGTGACATCTATGGTTTTGACTTAGAGTGCTCTGTACTTATAAGGGGTGTTCCAGATCAGGTGAAACTAGACCAGTTGTTCCCAAACTTTTTGTGCCCAAGGCACACCAAAGGACAAGTAAAAATCTCAAGGTACACCTATTGTGCAAAATAGCCTTTATAACACGTGTTATCACTCATATCATGTAAAATACCTTAAATGTGCATACTTATTTACTAATGTCAAATAAAATGTGACAAAGACAACTACTCAATCACAATCACTCATGAAATATTTATTAACAAAAATATTTCAAAAATGAATTTGTTGGCTTCCTTCTGTCTCGCAAGACAATGGAGTATGCACCAGGGATTTGTCATGTTGGGCTACAGGCCCTGCTGTGGCTGAACAGTCCGATCCCAGAGTGGCAGTCTCTGTTACAGTTTCCACAGATATACTGTGAGCCTGCCTCTGTGGATGCTGGTGCTGCCTTCTGCTGCCTGCGCGTCTTCCTCTCCCCCCAAAGGTCCTCTCTCCTTCTCTCACTCCTCTGGATGGCTGCCTTGATGGCAAGCCTCCAGTTGCTGCGGTCCGCAGCTTCAGCTTCCCAGCCAGCTGGGTCGATGTTGCCTGCCTTCAGGTCTCGCTTGCAGACATCCTTGTAGCGGAGAAGAGGCCTTCCTTTGGGTCTGGACCCAGTTGCAAGCTCCCCGTAGAGCACGTCTTTTGGTATTCTGCCATCTTGCATGCGGCTGACATGGCCAAGCCAGCGTAAGCGCCTTTGGGTAAGCAAAGCAAACATGCTTGGTGTTCCCGCCTGAGCCAGAACATTCTTGTTGGGGGTACGGTCCTGCCAGGTGATGCCAAGAATCCTTCTTAGACAGTGTAGATGGAATGAGTTGGGTCTACGTTCTCGGTGGGAGTAGAGGGTCCATGCTTCGCTGGCATACAGCAGTGTGCTAAGCACACAGGCTTGGTACACCTTCATCTTGGTGTTGATGGTAAGCATGGAGTTGTCCCAGACCCTCTTTGCAAGGCGGGCCATTGATGTTGCAGCCCTGCCGATCCTTATGTTCAGCTCAGCGTCCAGGGAGAGGTTTTTTGAGATGGTGGAGCATGTAAAGGTATGTAAGGGTATGTAAAGGCCCCCACCCAGTATGTAAAGGCCCCCACCACCTCAAGGGTGTGGTCACTGATGGAGATACAGGGGATGCTGCAGGCGTCTTGGCCCACGATGTGGGTCTTTTTCAGGCTGATTGTGAGACCAAACTCTCCGCAGGCACATGAGAAGCGGCTGATGAGGCGTTGTAGAGCCTCCTCGGTGTGTGCCGTCAGAGCAGCGTCATCTGCAAAGAGCAGCTCCCTGATCAGTACTTTCCTTACTTTGGTCTTTGCCCTGAGACGTGCAAGGTTAAAGAGATTTCCATCGCTTCTGGTGTGGAGGTATACGCCATCATCTGACTGGTTGAAGGCGTATGATAGCAGTAAGGAGAAGAATATTCCAAAGAGTGTCGGAGCGAGCACACACCCTTGTTTCACTCCGCTCCTGATTGGAAATGGGTCGGAAGCAGAGCCATCGTACTGGACGATGCCTTTTGTGTCTTCATGAAAGGACTCGATCAGTCTCAGGAGCTTGGGGGGACAGCCAATCTTCTACAGAAGGATGAAGAGGCCTTTCCTACTGACAAGGTCAAAGGCCTTTGTCAGGTCAATGAAGGCGAGGTACAATGGCTGCCTCTGCTCACGGCACTTCTCCTGCATCTGCCTGAGTGAGAATATCATGTCGACTGTTGATCTCCCTGCTCTGAATCCACATTGTGCCTCAGGGTATATGCGTTCTGTGAGTGACTGCAACCTGCTCAGTAGGACACGGGCAAAAGCCTTGCCAACCACGCTGAGCAGTGAAATTCCTCTGTAATTGTTGCAGTCGCTGCAATCTCCTTTGTTCTTGTAGAGTGTAATGATGTTTGCGTC
The DNA here is from genome assembly GCA_036785325.1 of Urophycis tenuis. Classification (NCBI taxonomy): domain Eukaryota; kingdom Metazoa; phylum Chordata; class Actinopteri; order Gadiformes; family Phycidae; genus Urophycis; species Urophycis tenuis. Next base: position 243,121 of record JAXIVH010000082.1, on the reverse strand, counting down.
CCGCATGTCCTGGGGTACAGTCCCTTCCTCCCAACACTGTAAAATTAGCTTGTGGAGGTGGTTGAGGAGAGAGCTCGACTTTCCAGCCTTCATGACCTCTGGAGGAATTCCATCACTCCCTGGAGCTTTACCATGGGCCAGGGTGTCGATGGCCTTCCCAAGCTCTTCTATGGAGGGTGGAACGTCAAGCTCTTCAATGACAGGCAGGGAGATGGTGCTTTCCACTGCCATATCGGTGACCGTGTTCTCCCTTGCATAGAGCTCCTGGTAATGCTCCACCCATCTCTCCATCTGTTTACCTCGGTCTGTCAGGATGGCACCTGTGGCAGACTTGAGTGGTGCAACCTTGACTGTACTTGGGCCAAAGGCTTTCTTTATGCCCTCATACATGGCGCCGATGTTTCCGCTGTCAGAGGAGAGCTGGATGCTCTGGCAGAAGTCCAGCCAATAGCCATTGGTGCATTGTCGAGCCGTCCGCTGCGCATCACTTCGGGCCTTCCTGTATGCAGCGAGTGTTTTCTCTGTAGGCCCCCTCTTGTAATCAAGCATTGCTGTCCGCTTGACTGCGATCACAGGTTCCAATAAAGCGATTCCAGATTCAAACCAGTCTGGGTTCCTCCTCTCCTTCTTGCCAAAGATGTCCATGGCAGATTTGTAGGTGAAGTCACGGATGTGGCACCATCTCTCTTCGGCATTGCCGTTTGGGCAGTCCCTGAGAGCAGCCTCGACAGTGCTGATGAAACGCTCGCACTCAGCAGGGATTGATGTCCTTGCTGTGTTGATTCGTGGGCGTCCTTTCTGCTTTGAGCGGTGGATTTGCTTGCACTGAAGACGCACCTTGCTGACAACCAGGGAGTGGTCAGTGTCGCAGTCAGCACTATGGTAGCTGCGGGTAACAAGGATGCAGTTCAGCATGGCCCTTTTAGTGATGACCAGATCCAGTTGGTGCCAGTGGTGTGATCTGGGATGCCGCCAGGACACCCTGTGGATGAGCTTGGTGGAGAAGAATGTATTGGTTATGCAGAGGTTGTAATAAGAGCATAACTTCAACAGTCTCTGCCCATTTTCATTCAACCTGCCAACGCCGAAGTGGCCAATGCTGCGAGGCCAGGAGTTGTAGTCGTCCCCGGTTCGAGCATTGAAGTCCCCAAGCATGAACAAATGTTCGGTCTCAGGGATCTCTCTGACAGTATTCTCCAGCTCCTCGTAGAACTCATCCTTTGCCTCGGCAGGGGAGCAGAGTGTAGGGGCGTAGATGCTCAGGATAGTCGCCGGGCCTGAAGATGTTGATAGGCGAAGAGAGAGTATCCGAGGTGTGCCTTTTGATGGCGGTTCGACTGAAGCTAGAATGGAGTTTCTTACTGCGAAACCAACGCCATGTATTCGATGTTACTCTGGTTCTTTGCCCTGCCAAAAGAATGTGTAGTCCTGTTCACGGAGGCTGCCATTTGATGGAAGTCTTGTTTCCTGCAAAGCAGCGATGTCAATGTTGAGCCTCTTGAGCTCCCGATTGATGATTGCCGTTTTTCTGGAATCATCAACCTGCTGTAGGTCTTCTGAAAGGCCAGGGCACAAAGTCCTGACATTCCAGCTTGCTAGCCGTAAGGTTGGTGCTTTCTTCTTTTTCGTTTTTCGTTTTCCGTTTTTTTTTTTCGTTTTGCGTTTTGCCGGGTGAAGGTGTTTTACAGTCTGCTTTTCGGTCTTTCCCCTTAGCTCCAAGCACCCATTGAAGCAGGCAGACTGTGGCGGGTCAGCACCTAATTGGCTGGGGGCTGCCCAGCTCGAGGCGGGCGATGGCTGACCAGTGGGACTGAAATGTCCCTCCCACTGTCGGAGACAACCCGTAGCGTCTGAGCTTACGCCAATCTGCTCTGGACTTAAAACTCGTAACTGCTGTCTCCCGTGTTGTTTCTGTCGCTGAGGGTCAGCGGCACTGAAGTGACCTCTCCAGGGTGCATGCCTGGGCGGAATATAAGGAGATCCCGTGGTGCCCAGTCGTCAGAATCCCCCTCTCGGCCTTGCTGATGTGATCCAAAGGAAAGCAGGGCAATACATTTGGCATCAGCTTGGCTGCAGGCGCTGCCAGCAGAGGATCAGCTATGACCCCAAGCCGCCTAAGGGGCGCCACTCCTGATTTTCTGTTTGGGTTTATTCCCATCTTCACCGTAACCCTGGTTTGGGGGCTGACGGGTACTGGGCCTTGCCACAGGCCGCCCGGAGGTAATGGTGGTTAGGGGTACCCTCATTTTTATCCCCTAGGTCCATGCCCCCCACCATCGGATGCAGTTTAGCGTCATGCCCAGGACGAATTTACAACTTCAAATTCTATCTATATATCAATTTAGGCTTCATCAAAGCAGCATTTAAACCAAACAGGTCACAAAATTAAAAGGAAATTCAGCACAGAGAACTGTCAATACAAGGAAGCTGCACTGTCCATGGTCCTGACCTACAAATTATAAATGTAACATTTTGAATCAGCCTTGAAACATGTGCTATTGTAAATATTTACCGTATTAGTGAGATACGTGTGCCTGTTGGGGCGTACCGATTTTTTTAATCCTTGGTGGCACTAAGGAGAGGGCCACTCGCAAGTCCTGTTCAACAGAGAGCCCTGACCTCCTCTTGTTCTTCATGTGAACCAAAGTAGAGAACGCCAACTCACACAGGTAGGTAGTGGGAAAAGTAGAAGCTGCTCAATCGCGCGGTGGGAGATGCTTGGGTACTCCGATGCAGAAGCCAACCAAAACTGATCCAGTGAGAGCTCACTATATTTGAGTCTCAGTGTGCGGTCTACGCGGAGCTCTGCGCACTCCTCTCTCTCTTTCATAGTGAGCTTTTCTGTTGAGGATTCCTGGTTGAATGGGTCTCGGATCAAGTCATAGTCCTCGATGTCAGCCACAAGTGGAAAATAGCGCTCAAACCTCTCTTTTAAGGTCTGAAGATGTTCGGCATATACAGCACGTTCCCTAGCTGCCTGTGGCGCTGCTGAGGCCAGCGGGAACATGTCCATGGAGCCCTGTTCCAAAGCCTCGCGCCACAGGATAAGTTTGCCCATAAACCCCCGAATCTTGTCTGTAGATGATCAAATGTTTTCATTCCCGCCTTGAAGCTTGGCATTTAACTCGTTGAGATGCCCAAATATGTTTGCAAGGTAAGCCAGCCTGGCACACCACCTCTCATCCGCGACCTTGTCCTTATGTGGGACAGTGTGTTCACGTGAAAATTCCAAAAGCTCTTCCCGAAGCTCATAAAGACGGGATAGGACTTTCCCCCGTGACAGCCAATGTACCTCTGTGTGGAGGATCAGGCTTTGGTGGTCGGCTCCCATCTCGGCGCACAGCTGGGAGAAGAGGCGAGATTTCAGGGGCCTTGATTTGATGTAATTCACCATCTGCACAGGCTGATCCAGCACCTCAGTTAACTCATGGTTTTGGCAAGTAATCGCCTCTCGGTGCAAAATGCAGTGGTTTGTCACAATATGTGGGTTTTGTGCTTTCACCTTAGCAATAAATCCTTTCACTCTCCCCGTCATGCATGCCGCACCATCTGTGCAAAGACTGACGCACATATTCCAGGTCAGACTGTCTTTTAAATAGTTATTAGTTACCCTGAATATTTCTTCTCCCGTAGTATGGCTTTCCATTTCTTTGCAGACGAAAAAAGTCTCTTTGATAGTCATCAACATATCTGACGTTTGCCAGAAGTTGGGCAGCCCCACTTATGTCAGTAGATTTGTCTATTTGTAGGGAAAATCTGCCGCTCGCCTGCAGTTTCTCTGTCAAATGTTGCTCAATGTCTTTAACTGATTTTATTATCAGACGATGGAACTTTGGATAGCTCATTTGCGGCATCTGGACCCAGCATGACACCTACAATTTTTTTGCAAGCGGGAAGGATGAGTATCTCCGCAATTGTGTGAGGCTTCTTCTGCTTTGCAATAAGCTCTGCTAGCATGTAACTAGCCTCCATCAGACACTTTTACACAATCCAACAAACGGTCTTTCTGCCTCTGGTTCAGATCCCGCTCAGATCAGCTCTTTTGAAGTAGGCAAAGTTCCTCTCAACATGGAAGGGATGTTTAGTTTCCAAGTGCCTCTTCAGCTTGCTTGGGACCATGTTAGTGTGGCATGACGGGGGAATTGCTCGACTACGCCACCCCAGAAATCTTAGGGGACCTGGGGAACACCCATTTATTTCTATCCCAAAAAGCACACACAGGTACATTATATACTGAAGACAGACACACATATGATACAAAACAGATAATTTATTGTCAAAGACGAGAAGACATTAAGACAAATAAATTAAGCTTTGACTACCATAAGGGCAGATGGCAGTTAACATGGGCCCAGACCCAACCCGCTAGGTGGAGGAAGCTACACAAGTTAGCTAGATGGGAGTAGCACTAAGGAAGGGGTTCGCCACAGAAATGGAAGAGGACATTTCAACAAGGCCACACATGTCACACACACTACACACACATATTGCACAGTAAAATTGCAAACGTGATAAAGTAAAGTTGATACGAACATCTAGTCAACATGGGAGATGAAAAAGGGGGAGGGGCTCCAGGGCAGAATTAACTAGTACTCAGTACAGTCAGTGGTTGCACCAACAACAAAAAAACAAATGAAATTAAACAATGACATGCACACTTTCTCAAGAGCACATAAATAAAGGGAAAACTGACATTGAACACAAATGGAAATCCACTGAAACAAAAACAGCAGTGCCAGAACTGTCTTCCATCATCCCAGTTATCCGGGATTGGGCAGAGAGTAGCGGGAAGCATGGGAAGCCACTCCGAGGGCTAGAAGCAATACCATAGCACTCCAGGAAGGTGCTGATGGCAAAGCGACCAAGACCAACACACCTCAATGGAAGTGAACGTAGGGCTGGGCGGTATATCGATATTTTAAATATATCGATATTTTTTCAAACAAGATATGGAACGAGACGCTATCGTCAATATCGATATAGTTTCATTTGCGTTTAAAGTACAGCACTTTGTTCCAAATAACAGCCGTTTCGAGCCGCGCCTGCCGCCTGCTATTTCGTTCTCTTCTCTGCGAGGCACTATCTCTCTGTGTACAACGTGTGGCTTTCACAGATACTTTGTAGCGACGCTGCAGCAGACTTTCGTGGGCAGGCAACTTCTCCGCGACTGTGCTTCTTTCATTCGCTTTCGCTGGCTACATCGAATCTAAATGACACGTTGGCTAGATGACATAAAATATCAAATGAACGGATGATAACATAACGGATATTTTATGATAACTGACGATATATATATATATATATATTTCACGAAGCATCGGAGCGTTCTGATCCGTCTTTTAAGAAACATTGCCGCTGCTTAGCCTATTTAAGATGCTATGCATAGACTGACTGCACCCACTGTTTTGCTACGATTGCAGAATTTTGCCTTTTATTAAAACATTCATATAGTTTCTACTATACTAGGCTACAATAAAACGATTTCGGCATAGGCTATCGTTCCTGTAACGTCGGGACCGCATTGTCAAATTCGAGAATGGTGACATTTGCCACATCTTGCTCTGACTGTTTTTGACTCATTCATTTTAAAATGTTTAGCTACCCTGTCCTACACCCAAATTAAAGATTGAGTTTGCAATCAGCAAGGCAGATTAATGAGCACCGCGACGCAGGCAGGCTGGAAATGAACGCACAGCGGCGCCACCCATGTAGAATGATGAGTTGGAGCGCGGCAACAGCAAATATGTTATTGCGTCAACAAATATCGATATTTATCTTATATTGATATTCTGCTTGAAAATGTCGAGATATGACTTTTGGTCCATATCGCCCAGCCCTAGGTGAACGGGAATAGCCTGCATGAGTGTTTTTCTGACACACTGGCAGCCAAGCAGCTCTCTGCCCCGGATGGTGGTGGGAAGGCAGTCCAGGGATACAGACAGCAAACAGTCACCCACAAGAGATCCACACAGGTGGCCTCAATCTACCCTTTCTTATGGGCACATGTTAATTGGACTAAACCAACAGGTAAAAAGGAGCAGGGAGAGAAGGTTACAGATGGCAACACATCCATCCTGCTACATTAGCATTAACTAACTTCTCTCGACAGACGCACTCGGGCTGAGGACTGTTGACATCCCTGGTCCAACTGAAGCCATAAGACAGATAACTGTCATGATACTGTCTGTTGACAGTTTTCTTCCTCTTTTTTTTCGGGGGTGGGTTGTCGGCAGTCTCTGCACTGGTGGTTGGTGTTTTGTTCCGCACAAGAATTCTCAATTTTCCCTCTCTTGTGTTTCTCTGTTTTAATGTTGTCTTACAGCCTTTGATGTGTCATAGTCTTATAATTCCCACCTGGGCAACTAACCCCTAACCCTCTGTATTATGAAATGGGTGCATATAAAGTACTGATATAGTAAATTAAAAAATAATTATTTTTGTGTAGTTGTATATTGCAATAATAATGTATGGTTGTCACAAAATCCCACGGCACACCGGACTTGCCTCACGGCACACCGTTTGGCAACCAATGAACTACTAGAGGATGTAAAAAGGGCTTTTGCAACATTAGATGATGTTGTCAGAGTGTGACCTATTGATAGTCTTCCCAAAACCCTCCTGTAGGGCTGGGCGATATAAACGGTATAAGCGGTATGCGATAAAAATTTGGCCAACGATAGAGATTTTTGTTATACCGGCCTATCGCGATCGGTCATTATGTCATCACATTGCGACATCCTTGGCCTGCTGGGACCGGCAGCGTATTTACGAATCCTACTATGGCCACGCCAAGTCCCGCCCTATGCCTACGCCTGATTGGCTGAGCTCAATGAGGAAGCATATTCCGCGTGTCCGCATCGTTACGCCGAAACAAATTTGTGTTCGCGAAACAGATGATACGCATTTGTGTACACGCCGCTGTACACGCCGCTGCACTCTGCTATTCCGCGTGTCCGCATCGTTGTTGTTATTGCCTTATTGACACGCAAGGAATATACCTTTCGTATTCTGTTTACAATGCCCTTTTAGCACTACTATCATATATCAAGTTGTGCGGGCGGGAGTGTAACACACACGTTGCGGGTGCGGGCGGTAATGGTCAGAGTTATGCAGGGTTCAGGTGAACTCTGAAATGTAAGGGGGAAAGCAGTATTTTGCACTGGAATGATGTTCCACTTTAAAATTGACATTGCCTTGTTTTAAATGTATACTGCTTGGAAGTTAAAGTTTTCTATAATGTTCTCTATAATTGCAGTTTTGCACAATAAATTGCAATCTTGCAATTTATTGTGCAACAATCTTGACTATTTTATGTGAAAACCTGCTAGAATGCCTTATGCCTGTGGACAAGAAGTATGATACTCATTCAGAAATGGTTAGGCCTATATTGAAATTGACACACCAAATTATACCGCAATATATACCGTTTACCGTCTGTGTCTCAAATTATACCGCAATATGAATTTTAGGCCATATCGCCCACCCCTACCCTCCTGTGCCAGTTTAGTGAGTCTGTAACTCCAATGCTACTGGACAATGAGCATCCAGTTGGTGATTCACATTGGGAGATTATCCAGATTGATGAGTTTATTCCATCCCAGCCAGGTAGTGAGCCACTCAGAGATGGTCTAGTGCCCCTTGCCCGTGCTATTGGTGACATGAAAGTCCATTTCAAAGAACAAATGGATGAGCTAGCTTTTGTGTACAATGTCAGCCCTACTACTTTGAGTCAGGTAACAGTGAATCAGATTTGTGGGAAAGTTGATCATCCTAAGGGGCCAGCAACATCAACCCCAGCAGCTGCACTCAAGGCACAGCCTTCCCACAGCCCAAGATTAGTAGTCTGCAGTGATGCTAAATATCCATGCAGCCCTAAACAGACTCCTAATGACCCTCTTCTTATCAACCCTCTGCCAGCAGATGTCCAGAAAGTCATAGTAGAACATATTGTGAAGCATGACTTACCCGTGCATCTTCCTCCGACAAGAGAGCTACGGCTTTTCTCTGGAAACGTCCCAAAACCCTCTTCTGAGGTGGACTATGGCGTACGGTGGCTCCGCACTAAGCAGGTGCTAAATGACCCCAGTATCACAGAGGTCCAGCAGCACCACACATTGCTTGATAGTTTATCGACCCCTGCTTTAACCATGGCTCTCTCCATTGGAGCACAAGCCCCAACCAGTGCCTATCTCCAGGAGTTAGACAAGGCTTATGGTAATGTTACAGGAGGGGAAGAGTTATATATTCAGTTCTTAGAAACCCACCAGAACAGCGGGGAAGGAGCATCTGACTATTTGCGCCGACTTCAAATGCTGTTACAGGAAAATGATTGTTGAAAATAATGGAGTGACCAAACAAGATGCTGACTCTCAGCTATTGAAACAGTTTCTCAGGGGCTGCTGGGATGACTTGTTAATATCAACATTGCATTTAAAAGAACACCTGACTGGCCTTCCCAAGAGGACTCTCAACTTCTCAGTGCTGCTATTCAGAATTAGAACTTATGAGAAGGAAAGCCAGCTAAAGGAACTGAGGAGAAAACGACAAATGGGGGGAAGCTCCACCAAAGTCCATACTCATTTGACTACTGCTGAGCCTGTATCTCCTAGCAACAATGTCCCCATAGTGTCAGATGTACACACTACTACGAGGGAGCGACTTGAGGAGAGGATCAGGCAACTTGAGGCTGAGCTACGGAAGAATAATGCAGAAAAAAGGCAGTTGAACAAAAGATGCTGGGATGCTAAAGTGACTGCTCTGCCCTTGGAAGTAGGGGACAGGGTTCTTTTGAGAAACCTGAGTCTCAGGAGGAAGCACAAACTCTTGGATAAGTGGGAGTATACTGTTCATGTCATTGTCAAACAGCCTGATGAGAGAGTCCCTGTCTATGTGGTAAAGCCTGAAGGTGGAGAAGGCCGTGAACGGGTTCTGCATTGTGACATGCTTCTTCCCTCTGGGTTCTTACCTGCAGCAGTGAGGGAAGATGGGGAGGTTAATGATGTGCAGGTCAGTCAGGCGCAGGTGCCTGAGACACCTGATGAAGGGAGTGGTGCAGATGAGTTGTCTTTTGTAGAGGAGAATACAAATGGGGAGTCCCAGTACACCTGAAGATCTTGAACAGCCTATATCTCAGGGTGACCATCCCCTGAATCCTGAAGCCCCTGAATTTATTCCACAACAGGAAGATTATCAGATTTCTCAGATATTGACACAGAGGTTAGTCCTACTCCACCACAGGTTAGGCGACAGAGACAAAGGGTACCACCATCTTACCTTAGTGACTACCAAGTAGGTAGAAGAGCACATTGTAAACTTCACAGTGTAGGTCTCCCAACACAGCAGACAATGTGGCATTATTTTTTTTGTCTTTGCAGCAGCAAATTGCATGGTTAGTACATTCTATGGCGAATAGTAGTGACGGGGACGTCACAGTCTAAGTGGGGGAGGATGTAACCCAGAGGTAACTACAGTTACTTATTGTAAGCTCTTCAGGTTTGTTTTGGGTGCATTGCCCTTTAAGCGCCATTACGGTAGTTTTGCGACATCCAGCTGGTTTCCGCCCCTAGTGGGAATCGTGTAGTGTTGGGGAGTTCAACTCTTTTTACTGACTTGCATCATTTACTCTCGGGACAGTAAATTGAACAAATCTTTTTTCGGTCATTTTGTTCATTTTTACAGCAGGTGGCGCTGTAGCCCTCTTGTGAGCGTTGTAAAAAAGACTGTGGTTCTCAAACACTTAACAATGAAGGCAACATGCTTTTCTTCAGCTGACAAAACTTACACAAAATGCCACAAGCAATTCAAACCGTGTGACAGGACTTGTGTCCTGTATCCTCCCTGCCATTGTTGTTTGACAGCGCGACACCACAGTGACTGGGTAGCTGTCACGTGACAAATGAATGAGAGACCGATCCGAATGAATAAACGAGAACAAACGAGAACGAACCGTTCAGCCTGAGCTGCCTGTCATGTGACAGCTGGTGGAAAACAAGTTAATGTAAAAGTCACTCATTTTGGCAATTAGTAAGACAATTAAGTAAAACAAAAAGTATCAATCAATAAGTTCCTTAAAATGTTTACATGATGCATTTACTGTGCCTAATTATTATTATTTTATGGCAGAGTAACACAAAATCAATATGTTGATATAATTTATTTATTTAAAAACACACTTTACATTATACACACAACACTATACACATCTAAGGGAAATAAATAAAGTTAAATAGCAAAAGTTAAATGAGAATAAATTTAAATAAAACCAATCCAAACCAACAACAACAATATTGCACAATTAAGTAAAAGTAACAAGTATATTAAGCAGTTTCGGGCCTGCTCTAAGGCAAGTTGGTATTGAGAGACACAAGCTCGCAGACCTTGAAGGGGCTGAGCCTGTTCCGTCTGTCAGTGATGATCTGCCCAGTCTTTGAGAAAACTCTCTCAGAGGGCACAGATGTGGCCACAATGCACAGTCTTGTCTTCATCACTTCAGAGAGAGTTTTAAATACAGGCGAGCACATCCTCCACCATGCCAGAGTGATGTGCAGGGTAGGAGTGGCTCTGCAAGGTAGGCCCGCATCTCCATCATGGCCGCAGTTGAGGTGCTTGATGTGCTAGAATCAGATGAAGTGGAAGCCCTGGGGCCTCATGTACGAACGTTGCGTACGCACAAAAAAATGGTGTCCGTTCATTCTCACGGCAAAGTGCAGATGTATCAAGACTGAAATGGCCGTATAAATTTGCGTGCCTCACGTCAACTCTTGAGCTGGCGTACGCACATTTCTACAGCAGTTGACCCTTTGGTGACACTTAGAGGTGATCAAAGCATCATGTTTAATTTGTCAGAGCAATGAAATTCTTATTACATGGCAGACAACCTCTACGCAGTAGATGGACATAAAAGATAAGAAATAAAAGATATTTAAATGCTGGGAAACTGTCATAATAAAGGAATGTGTAAAATAGTAGTTGATTGAGTGATGTGCACATTCGAGACACGTGAACAATTAACACTGATGAACAATCAACACCAACAAGTCTGCAATAACATGACTGGGTATAAAAGCACACCCAAAAATTCCGTCAACAACAATGGCTGCGTTAGCGCTATTAGAGGACATTGCGAATGGCGCAATTAGGCGAGAGCGTGTCTTTCGAGACAGAAACGATCCTCTCGAAATGGACGACAATTGGCTCATCAGCCGCTTTCGATTCCCTCGGGCAATCCTGCTTGAGTTATGTGCAGAGCTGCGGCCGGCCTTGGAGCGCGCCACCGCAAGGAGCCATGCCCTGCCGGTCCACGTACAGGTACTTAGTACCTTGGGGTTCCTGGCAACCGGGGCGTTTCAAAGAGAGTTGGCCGACCGATCGGGTATATGCCAGTCGACCCTGAGCCGGGCCATGCCAGCCGTGTGGGCCGGACTCATCCGCCTGTCAGCCAGGTATATAACATTCCCATACAATGCAGCTGAACAGGTCAACATTAAAGCGCAATTTGCAGCGAGAGCCGGTTTTCCTAATATAATCGGAGCTGTCGACTGCACTCACATTGCCATAAAAGCGCCATCACATGACGAATTTGTATATGTGAACAGGAAACATTTCCATTCAATAAATGTACAAATTATATGTGATGCGCAAATGTTATTAACCAACATTGTGGCGAGGTGGCCTGGTTCAACGCACGACTCATATATTCTGAGTAACAGCATGGGAACAGACTGCAGGCTGGCATTGTGCGCGATGGGTGGCTTCTTGGTGAGTAATTGTATTCTTTTAATTGTCCTAATATTAATCCCCGTGATGCGCATTGAGTGTACGTCCCCAAATACTATCCTGTCTTCACAGCATCGTTACTTGTTTGTGTGATTGATTCGCTGGTTAAGCAACAGCTTCGGATCTTTCGTACAAGCCCCTGTCTCTGTGTGCAAAGTACTCATGTTAATAAACCCGTGCGTAAAGTGTGAAATGTCATTATCAGCGTCACCTTTGCCCCGGCGCCCTTCGGCATTAATTTATAACAATAGTGTGTGATCCATGTAAGTGGTGTATAAAACTAAGAAATGGGAACAACAAATCCAGTTAACTTATACTGCCTGCTTTCAATTAACCCCAGGCGACCGTGGTTACCCACTGAGGACGTGGCTTATGACCCCTCTGACCAACCCTCAGACTGACCGAGAGCGGAGGTACAATGACATCCATACCCGCACTCGGTCAGTCGTTGAGAGGGCAATAGGTCTCCTGAAGGGACGGTTGCGCTGCCTGGACAGGACTGGGGGTATGCTGCTCTACAGTCCTGAAAAGGTGTGCTGCATTGTGATGGCTTGCGGTGTCCTCCACAATGTGGCACAGCGGCACGCCATTCAACTGCCGGAGCAGCATATCCCCCCACCAGACGAACCAAAACCTGGACCCATTAACGTCCACCCCACACGGGAGGCCATTCTAGCCCGACAACATGTGATTGGAACCATTTAAGAGAGGCAAGGACGCAAATTTAGTTTTTCACCAATTCTTTTAATGTGTCACTTATTGTAGTAAGGACGCCTACTATTGCATCTAGGCGGTCGTTGATCCCGCCCGTTGCCTCAATAATATCCTGCTGTGACTGTAACACAGCCCTTGACAGGACACGGCCAGTCGGGCGCACAGCAGGCTGTGGTTCCGGCACACTGGCGCCAGAGACTTCGAGGGGTTCAGTCGTGCCCGAGACGCCCAGGCCGCTGAGGGGGGCACTCGTGCCAGGGACGCGGAGGGGGTCAGTCGTGCCCGAGACGCCAAGGACGCTGACGGGGGCACTCTCAGAGACGGCGCTGGAGGGCTGCGACTGGGATTCATCTCCTGCATTGTTTAAATAATAAATTCTGAAATCAAACATGATTCTACATGATCTTTGATGTGTTGGCATGTTTAAATTTAAATTCCAAAGATGCTTTTCAAACCAAATAATACCATTCAGCATTTACGCATGAATCTTATTGTTGGGCTGTGAGCAGGCTGTATGGACACGTGTGGTGCGAGTTACATACCTTGGGGGTAATCGGAGTCACCCACATCTGCTCCCACCACCCCTGAGAGAGCAGTGTCGCCCACAATAGCAAGGACTCTGAGCTCAAAGGGGGTGAGCTCATCGCCCGGCGGCCCCCCGCCTGTTGCAGCCACACTTCGGCGGTGGGCGGCAGTCCTCCTTTTCACTTCCATTTTTATATCTGACCACTTCTTTTTAAGTTCAGCGTGTGTGCGGCTCTCTGAACCCACAGCGTTGACCGCCTCACACACGCTGTCCCACTCACTCCTCTTCCGCTTGCTGTTAATCCCGGAGGACAAACTGCCAAATAAAACCACCCTCCGAGCCTCCACCTCAGTCAGGAGAGTCTCCAGTTCGCACTCGGTAAAGTTTCGCTTTTTAGATTTGCTCATTCTCTTTCTATGATCGTACAGAGGGGAATCCCTGATGCAGGGCTCATTTAAATATGATTAACATAATTGAATAGGGGAGTGGACAGGGAGAAGTCTGATACTCGTGCATGTGCGCTCAATTCCACGTTGATTTGGTATGTACAAAGGAAATGTGCTTGGGTTCAGGCGTACGCTCAGATTGATACATCTGAATTTTTTTGTGCGTGCGGCGGTTTCTGGCTTTGTGCGTACGCCATGTTTCAGTAGAAAATCCACGCAATTGTTAGTACATGAGGCCCCTGGTGTTTGCTAGCCTCTCAAAGTCTTCCCAAAACATGGCCCCTGCGCCGGCAGCCGCAGCAGGATCTTCTCACTTTGACTAGGGTGATGGTGTGCTGCAGCAGCTGTGATCCTCTTTACAGCATCCTCTGCTGCCCTGTTGTTCACAAAGGCCTGCTTTTTGAACCGTGGATCCAGACAAGTAGCATCAGCAAGCTTCTCAATTTGCTCCACCTTGCTGAACCTCTTCTGCATCTCTGCCATCAGACTGTCCACCAGTTTGTGAACTGGTTCATGGATGGATGGATTTCTTTGATGGCGGGCAACAATCCTCTGAAGACCCCTTGCCATCAGGATCACTTTGGAGGTAGTCACAAACCTACAGACAGATTTCAATTATTCAAATGTTGTTCTTAAAAGCAGTTATAACAGTGTACTATTACAAAGTCAATGTCATGCTTTGTTAACAGTAAGGATACAGTTAAAAATCCATCACTAACTAGAATTTTTGTTTAAAATATTGAGTTTGTGCTCATTATGTGCATGCACATTGAGAGCAAAGTTAGATAGGAGTCAAATTAATTTTATGTGTACACTGATTTGTCCAATAAAAGTAATTCTAATTCAATATAAACATTAATCACTTTATCTACATACCGCTCAGCACTCACTTCAACGGTGACCTCCTCAAAAGGCTTGATAATGTCCACTGTTCCTCGGACAATTCCCCATTCTTCTGTGGACAGTGTGGATAGCGGTGCATTGATAAGTGCCAGGGTGGAGATGATTGGGTCTTTAATTTCAATGAAACTTTTCAGCATGTAAAATGTTGAATTCCACCTTGTAGCCACATCCTGCTTCAAATGCAGATGCTCCTGGTCCATCTGTTGCTGTGTGGCCTTCAGCTTGTCTGAAGCAACTGTGCTTCTATGGAAATATTCAACCACAGCTTTTATTTTTTGAATTGTGCCATGAACCGGCTCATAGATCGCGACAAACAAGCGAGGCCACACATGTATTTAACTTATAAAGAATTAATTGAAAACAATCACAAATGAACTTAATTATGTGAATCAGTAAATCAGTGGTGAGGTGTGTGCATGCATGCGATGTGGTGAAATGCAGGTGTATCAGCTAAAAGTAAACAAACCAAACCAAGGTAATGGCTCTGGAGCAGAGAGAGGCCGAGCTGAGGCCTCAGCTCCTCTATATAGCCTCACTGATTGAGACTGGATTCAGGTGTGCTTCTCCAGCCACTCCTCCAGCCTCTGCAGACTGGAGGAGTGGCATGTCCTGTGGCTCCTCCTACACAAAGAGAAACAGCATGCCACAACACACAGAGGGGGGAGGGGATCATCAAACATGAACCTCCTTAAGTGCAGCTCTAACAATGAGGGTCAGCACATAAGCATGGTATGTGGTCCCAGTGCAGGTGGTCTCTCAGGGCTGCCACAATGTTGCTGGCATTGTCCGTGACACCCTGTTCAATTGAAACTCTCTTCAGCTCAGTTGCCAGGTGAGCAGAAGTGTGTCTGTCTGACAAGACAAAACAGTCCAGGAGATGGGAGATCATCACAAAATCCTGAATATAGTGGCAGGTCACAGACATGTAACTTGTGGTCGTCACAGAGGTCCAGCAGTCTGTTGTGAGACATACAGCAGGAGCACTCTTGATTTGTTCAATTAATTCAGCTCTTAACTTCCCATACAGCTTAGGCAGTAGAGCTTGAGACAGTGTTTTCCTGCTGGGCAGAGTGTATGAAGGGTCCAGGGTCTTTGAAAATTCTTTGAAGCCTTTGTCCTCAACAATGGAGAATGGTTGATAGTCACAAGCAATCCTTTTTACCAGTGCTTCATCCAGATTGCTCTGCCTGAGCGGATCCATTGGCCTTGTTACATAAGTGCCCATCAGTCTTTGCTGTGGCCTCCGTGGCCTAACTGCTGCTTGGGTGGTGGTGGTGGTGGTGGTGGGGGCTGCTGGTGTACTGGATGTTGCAGAAGCTGTAGCCAATGTTGCAGCAGCAGTGATTGGAGGTCCAGTGGCTCCATCGTCACTCTCCACCCTCACTTGTGCTAACTGCACAGTTGGATGTGCTGCTTTAAGGTGCCTTCTCAAATTTGAAGTGCTTCCTCCTTGAGTGGATAAAAGTATTTGTTACAAATGTTACATTTGGCTCCAGTGGCTGAAATTTCACCAAAGTGGTTCCAAATGTCACTCTTTTTCTTTCCACTAATTTTCCTGACCTGCTCAGACCTCTGTTGTTTGTGTTCTGATTTAACCTGGCACCTAATGTAAATGTATGGGGATGGGTACTGCCCCCCGTGGAGCCTTGGATGACAGTAGCACTCAATGTGTGGCACAGGATCCCGTCACTCCTAGTAGCCCACTCTATGTGACATTAAAATGTGACGAGGTGAAAAGCTGTCTCATGAGACTCAAACAATTGACATTTTTCACACTCTTTCATGCCAAACATTAATTAGCTCAGTCAGTTGAAAACAAATGTACAAATAATAACATCAACTCGTGATGTGATTCGATTGCGCACAGCTGATGCGACACCGGCATATGCTCTGACTGTAATCAAGTGAACCCCCTCTTACGCTGTCAAAGTGTGAACGCTGACAGTGTGTGACAGAGGGGTCTTTAAACGAGATGCAAATGTTAATGTAGCATGTAGGACTGTGTGGGGGGAGGGAGAGAGTCAGTGCCAGGGGGGGCTCCGGGCCTTGTTGACAAGGCTAGTGGCAGACGGGAAAACACTGTTCTTGTGCCGTGAGGTTTTGGTCCTGATGGACCACAGCCTCCTGCCAGAGGGGAGTGACTCAAAGAGTTTGTGACCAGGGTGGGAGGGGTCGGCCATAATCTTACCTGCACGCCTCAGGGTCCTGGAGGTGTACAGGTCCTGGAGCGACGGCAGATTGCAGCCAATCACCTTCTCTGCAGACCAACTGACTCACTGCAGTCTGCCCTTGTGCTTGGCGGTGGCAGCAGCGAACCAGATGGTGATGGAGGAGGTGAGGATGGACTCAATGATAGAGGAGTAGAAGTGCACCATCACTGTCCTGGGCAGGTTGAATTTCTTCAGCTGCCTCAGGAAGTACATCCTTTGCTGGGCTTTCTTGATGAGGGAGCTGATGTTTAGCTCCAACTTGAGATCCTGGGAGATGACAGTTCCCAGGAAGCGGAAAGACTCCACAGTGTCAATTGTGTAGTTGCAGAGGGTGATGGGGGCAGGTGAGCTGAATACTTCCTGAAGTCCACGACCATCTCCACTCTCTTTAGAGCGTTTAGCTCTAGGTTGTTTCGGCTGCACCATGTCACCAGATGGTCTATCTCCCACCTGTAGTCAGACTCATCACCATCAGAAATTAGTCTGATGAGGGTGGTGTCATCTGCAAACTTCAGAAGCTTGACGGACTGGTGACTGGAGGTGCAGCTGTTTGTGTTAATGTATTAGGTCACTTTTAAAATCATGTCATATTTTGTATATCCTGCATCTATGAGCAGGATATACAAAATATGGCATGATTTTAAAAGTGACCTATTACAAATAATTATTATTGCTGTCTTTCCAAGATGTCAGGAAAAAAACAATTAAGCATCCTTTCATTTGCCGTGAGTGGACATCCCCCTATAAAGCCCAGGTAAGAGGATGCTGAACAAGATATGGCAAAAAGAGTAAGCCCATTAGAGGAGGAGACAGTGCAGGTGGAGGAGGAAGAGACGATGCAGGTGGAAGAGGAAGAGACGGTGCAGGTGGAAGAGGAAGAGACAGTGCAGGTGGAAGAGGAAGAGACGGTGCAGCTGGAAGAGGAAGAGATGGTGCAGGTGGAAGAGGAAGAGAGTGCAGGTGGAGGAGGAAGAGATGGTGCAGGTGGAAGAGGAAGAGACAGTGCAGGTGGAAGAGGAAGAGAGTGCAGGTGGAAGAGGAAGAGATGGTGCAGGTGGAAGAGGAAGAGACAGTGCAGGTAGAGGAGGAAGAGATGGTGCAGGTGGAAGAGGAAGAGACAGTGCAGGTGGAAGAGGAAGAGAGTGCAGGTGGAAGAGGAAGAGATGGTGCAGGTGGAAGAGGAAGAGACAGTGCAGGTAGAGGAGGAAGAGATGGTGCAGGTGGAAGAGGAAGAGACAGTGCAGGTGGAAGAGGAAGAGAGTGCAGGTGGAAGAGGAAGAGATGGTGCAGGTGGAAGAGGAAGAGACAGTGCAGGTAGAGGAGGAAGAGATGGTGCAGGTGGAAGAGGAAGAGACAGTGCAGGTGGAAGAGGAAGAGAGTGCAGGTGGAAGAGGAAGAGACGGTGGAGAAGATGGTAGAAGAGACAATGCAGGAGATGGCTAGGGTGTCAGAAGAGACCATCAAAACAAAAAAGAAAGATAACAGGTGCGGCCACCTACAAGAGCTCTTTTAATAAGGAATGGACATCTTAATGGCCATTCATTACTGTAGGAAGCACCAGGTCCTATTACTGGTGCTCTATCTGCCGCCAAGAAAACTCCTGTGCCCATCAAGGTGTGCGGGATGTGACAAGGCACATGGAAAGTAAGGGGCATCAGGCCAAACAGCAGGCACTAAAGTCAACCAGCACAGTCTTGCCAGTGACTGCAGAAATGAGTGTGCAAGAGGACAAGGTACATAGCACATTACATCCAAAAGGTTGATTACAATGTTCATGAATACCATTTCTCCTAAATAATACAACCGATTATATGGCATGAGACATTCACCCGTGACATGGACAGAATACTACCCTGTTGTGTATTTTTATTGTTACTGAAATCTGTTGTTTTCTGAATAGCTATATCTTTATCTCCAATTCTGTTGCAGACAAGGAGAGCCGAGGTGAGAGTTGCCATAGCAATGGTTCAGCATAACGTCCCTTTTGCTGTGGCCAATCATTTCAGTCCCTTGTACAGGGAGTGTTTCAAAGACTCTCCCACAGCTCAAAATTTAAAGAGTGCCAGTACAAAAATGGTGTGCATCATTAATGAAGCAGTTGCACCACATTATAAGAATGAGCTGGTCACGAAGATGAGGGAAAATCCCTTTACACTGCTCACTGATGGCTCAAATGACATAGGTATACCTTTGACAGCTAAATTGCCTGTTTCTATTTCCTCATGTTCATAGACAGACAGACAGACAGACATACTTAATGATCCCTGAGGGAAATTGCATAGTTCATATCACAAACACTGAAATAATACACATGCAGTACATGCTTGCAGAGTTGGTTACATACCTTATCGTTACAGGACTAGAAAAGATGAATCCCTTAACTGTGAGGGTATTTGACACCACCAAAGTTGTGCACAGATTTCTTGATATGTGCACGACAAGTGGAAGAAGCTGTGGCACAGCTGATGTTATATACAAAAAAAGCAATGACGTCCTGGTAGAATATAACATACCATGGAAAGATTGTGTTGGCCTATCAGTTGACAATGCCTCAGTTAACATTGGTGCCAAAAACTCAATTGGGGCAAAAATGCCAGTATTATAATCCCAGTATTTACATTCATGGATGCCCCTGCCATATTCATAACCAAACACGCAGGGCAGAGTTTTTTGGAAGTAAGTTCCAAAATATTTGCTTTTGCATTAAATATCCATCCATCCATCCATTATCGTGACCGCTTATCCTCTACGAGGGTCGCGGGGGGGCTGGAGCCAATCCCAGCTGCAACGGGCGAGAGGCAGGGTACACCCTGGACAGGTCGCCAGCCTATCACAGGGCTAACATATATAGACAAACAACCATTCACACTCACATACACACCTATGGTCAATTTAGAGACACCAATTAACCTAATCCCCAACCTGCATGTTTTTGGTCTGTGGGAGGAAGCCGGAGTACCCGGAGAGAACCCACACAAGCATGGGGAGAACATGCAAACTCCACACAGAAAGGTCCCGGGTCCCAGATGGATTCGAACCCAGAACCCTCTTGCTGTGAGGCGACAGTGCTAACCACTGCACCACCGTGCCGCCTATGCATTAAATATCTGTTAAGCTAAATAAATAATAAGATATATAATGACAATACATCTATGCACCCATGTCATGTTCTGCAGATATCTGGATTTGACACTGAGGACCTTGTGGTTGACGTTGGGTACTGGTTTAAGGGCAGCACAAACAAAGGTTACTTGAAAGGTTTGTAATTCAATTAGCTCCAGTCTTATACACCAAACATATTTTACCAGAATTCTTTGAACTCCATGGCAGTGAGTACATGGAAATGCTGCTGCACATTTCTGTGGGGTGGTTGAGTTTGGAGATGTGCATCACCCGCATTCTGCGGCCCACTCACCAGCTACTTCAAATCTGCAAGTAGGCTGTCACACATCATATTGACATTAGTTCCTCCCATTTATACACCAAATCCATCCATCCATCCATCCATTATCGTGACCGCTTATCCTCTACGAGGGTCGCGGGGGGGCTGGAGCCAATCCCAGCTGCAACGGGCGAGAGGCGGGGTACACTCTGGACAGGTCGCCAGCCTATCACAGGGCTAACATACATAGACAAACAACCATTCACACTCACATACACATACACACCTATGGTCAATTTAGAGACATCAATTAACCTAATCCCCAACCTGCATGTTTTTGGTCTGTGGGAGGAAGCCGGAGTACCCGGAGAGAACCCACGCAAGCACGGGGAGAACATGCAAACTCCACACAGAAAGGTCCCGGGTCCCAGGTGGATTCGAACCCAGAACCCTCTTGCTGTGAGGCGACAGTGCACTGCACCACCGTGCCGCCCTATATACACCAAATGTGAGGAAAAATATGGTTAACTTTATTTTTCTGACATATTTTACCAGAATTCTGTGAACTCAATGGCAGTGAGTACATGGCAATGCTGCTGCACATTTCTGTGAGGTGGTTGAGTTTGGAGATGTGCATCACCCGCATTCTGCAGCAGTATGGCCCACTCATCAGCTACTTCAAATCTGCAAGTAGGCTGTCACACAACATGTTGACACTAGTTCAGTATAGGTATATGAGACACCCAATACTAACAGTCTGTTTGCAGATGAGAAACAACCAAGATTCAGAAGGCTGGCGGAGGCATTTTCCAATCCTCTGAAGGAAGTCTACCTCCTGTTCCTTCAGGCCACATTGCCAGTGTTCTCTACACTGAACCTCCTTCTCCAGAGAGAAAAGGCATCCATATTCCAGCTGTATGAAGAGGTAAATGGGAGGATTTGGCGATATATGTCCCCTTTCTCAAGTGCAACATCCCTATGAAATATAGGTTGTTACTTTCTCAAAAAAAGACTGTCTAAAGTTATCTAATTTCAAAGGTGACATATTTGTTGATTCGGTGCAGTACTCCCTTGATAAATTACTTGCACAGACTGAAAAAATAACTTAGTTATCTAAACTTGAATTTTCTAATAGACATAGAACTGAATAACAATTGCATTTATAATGCATTGGAATCTTTTATGACATTCAATTTTGCAGATGAAGAAATTCATCAAGAAACTGTGTTCGAGGTTCATGAGACCAGCAGCGCTACGAGAGGGAGAAGTCCATGATATCCCCTACAAGTACCCACAGCACTAACTGCCACCTAATTTTTTGAAGTCACATATGTGTTTATTGACAACAAATAAACCTTTTCTATGGATTTATTTAAAAGGATGAATTAAACCCAGGGATATCTTATAAGCTGCCTGTGTATTTGACTTGCTTTCTCTTCATCTTCTGTCTCACTGATAGGAGAAAAACTCAATGTGGGATTCACCACCAGAGCCACGCTCAACAGGCTCCTTGAGGCTGGAGACGTCACATCCCAGAAGGCCAAAGAATTCCAGCAGGCAGCACTGGCATTCTTAGCCAAAGCTGTGGAGTATGCCATGGCTAAACTACCACTGACAGATCCTCTCCTGAAACACGCACGATTTGTTGATGTGCAGCTGAGGGCTGAGTGTGCTGTTGAAGATGCCTTGTACTTTGTGGACAGGCAAGGGTTTTCACATACTATTTTTAAGTTTAATGGCCATGATGATCACAAAACAAATCTGTCTTTCACTGTATTCTAATCAGTCTTGTACACACAGATTTCAGGGACTCCTTCCTTCCTCCTTCCTGGGGGGGGGGGGAATGTTATGGAATAATGGAATAATAATGAGTTAATCACTCCCTACGTGGATCTTTCACCCGACTCCCTGAGTCGCAATCCCCGACTCACCGTATTGCGCATGATTCGCTATACCGGATGAGCGAATCAGTCCCTAGTGGAGCTGCAATCTTTATACTGGGAAAGTGTGTGTGTGTGTGTGTGTGTGTGTGTGTGTGTGTGTAACAGCACAGAGGCCACTTGGAGAGCAAAGTGGTCGGGGGAGGAGTGAGAGATTTAAATGGAACACAACCACTCTGGTGCACTTTCAGTCCAAACCATCACGGATCGACCATCGGCTGTAGCCTGAATGCTCAGCTGCTTTTTACATATCATTAGAAATACCACAAAGCTAAAATGTTTGACTCCATGACAAATTAGTTAACTATATGAAAATATGTGTAAGAAACCTGAGTTTTACGTACATTACTGCCACCTAACCATGGATAATGAAGGGCAGTCAAAGTGTAAACAATAAACAGTTACGGCTGGTCTCCATGGTTACAGAGTCGGGGTCTTTCATGACATCACTGGAGATGGCGTCTCACTCTCCCTGATGAGGGTCGACCCGGAAGTACTCAGACTTGTTTGGTAACACATACATATCTATAGAGATGCACACCCACTCACCCTCACTCGCATGCACTCTCACACACACACACACTCACTGCTCCTGGTCACTGCAGATGCCAAGACGAGCGCTCCAGCGTGGCCTAACCTCAGCAGTGTGTGTGTGAGTGCTCGTCAGTACACCGTGGAGCCCCCGACACTGCGCACCTGGGCCCAGGAGGTGGACGCCCACTCTGAAGGTAAGGGTGATATTATGTGTGTTGTCATGGATTATCATAATTCAAACTTTTCACTCTCAGCCATTCAGGAGTGGCTGTGCAGTCATGTGGTGCCCGGTTGCCCAGGGAAACTGCTGTCTGTCCTCGCCAGATTAGTGGAGGAAAAGTGGGCGGGTTTTGGGGAGTGATAAGTGATGATGATGTTGTTTCAAGTTTCAAGTTTCAAGTCCTTTATTGTGAAATGTGCAGCATCACTTATAGTCATACTGTACAATGAAATGTATTGGACGAGGCCTGTTCCAACATGGAAGGAAAATCAAAGAAAACAGTGAAAATTAAATAAAATACAAGTACAGAATAACAGTAAAATCAGGGTATCATGGATCTAGTAAGAGCAGCAATGGAGAGTGAAAGATGAAGAATGAAAATAAGCAGCAATGGAGAATGATTTGTAGCAGCATTGTAGGAATATAAAGAGCATCCTGAAAGCATGTAAGTATTTACATCATACATAAACCAGAGGGTTGTATATGAGCTTTGACGGAAGCAGTGGTAAAATATGACATGATACAGATGTGCAGGAGTAAAGTGCAAGTGCATATAAGTATTTTACAGTATTATCCAGTATTTTACATGGTCTTACAGAGAGTGCTGAGTTATATGGTCTGAATGTTCCCATCAAATAATGATGGCATATAAGTGGCTATTGACAATGGGTTTGACGTAGGCTAGGGGAAGACTTCAGCGGTTCAGAATGATGGCCTGCAGGTAAAAGGTGTCAGTGGTGAAGTGTGTGACTGACCACTCTTGTACCGCCCTTCAGACGGTAGCAGGGTGAACAGTGAGTGTGCTGGGTGGCTGGGGTCCCTGGTGATGTTGCGTGCCTTGCTCAGGCAACGGGTGGGATAGATATCATCTAGGGTAGGCAGCACCCTGCTGATGATGGTCTGGGCGGTTTTCACCACCCTTTGTAGTGCCTTGCGGTCCTGGGCGGTGCAGCTGCCATACCAAGAGGTGATGCAGCCGAAGAGAATGCTCTCGATGGTGCATCTGTAGAAGTTTGTGAGGATGTCAGGGGACATCCTCAGGGGACATCCTGCAACTAACAGATTTTGATTGGAAGCTGGGAGCAACTAACAGGGTTTCCCACAGAAAAGACTTTTAGTGGAGTGGGAAGTGCTTCCGATAAAAAGGCAAGCGATAGTGCAGGGCTGCACCCTGAAAGCTAAAAGATCTCATACAGCACAGCGAAGGAACAGATATTTTGTACGTTTTGCGTAAAAGTGGGGAAGTGTTTGCGCCTCTCCTATAGACAGCTGTGGGAAACCCTGGTACTTTACTCACCATAGACACTCACTTGTATTGACAAAATACCATCTTTGTGGGGGCTTGACCTATTTGTTGTGGCAAAACATTGCTGCTGTGTCGAGTCTGCTTGACAAGAGTGTCTGCTAAATGTACATGTAATGTAACTCAGGACCGAGGGTAAATGGTGCTTATATTCGTGTGTTAATCCACATTTGGTATGCAAAGCATGTGCCTTCAAGTGTTAGTCGAATCTCATAAAACTTTTCATTCTCAGCTATTCAGGAGTGGCTATGCAGTCATGTGGTGCCCGGTTGCCCGGGGCAACTGCTGTCTGCCCTCGCTGGATTGGTGCAGGAGAAGATGGGCGGGTCTTCGGGAGGGGTAGCTGATGATGACATTGTGGTGTTTTGTGGATTTGATTGGAAGCTGGGACAGACCATAATGGGCTGGGACACCATACACACTTGAGGGACAGTCGTAACCTAGCAACCAGGGCCTGGCCTGCCAATGGACAGACTTAAGGTCCTTACACACCAGACGCGATGCGAAATTGCGGTGCGTTTTTGCGAAAAAATCGCCTGCGAATTTCTCGCGTCAAAAGTATTCACATTGGCAGCGATGCGATTTTGCGATTTTGCGTCAATGCGAGATTTGTGCATGGAATGTGCGAAAAAAATTTTCCCCTTCTCTCCTCCAATCCCTACAGACACGTAGTGTGCTTATGTTTTCTAGAAAGTCAATGCTGACAGATGTGCCGTACTGTATATGCCGGCATTATGACAATGTTATCATTCACCGACTCGCTATCACCGTTGATGCTGAGGTTTACTGAATGTACATTATACGTACTGTCTTCGTAGCCCAGCTGGGTAGCTATCGTTTGCAACACGTTATCTTTCATTTCGTTGTCTTTGTAGTTTTTATTCCTCTTATCATACAGTATTGGGTGGTGGGACTACAGTCTATGGGTTGGACACGCAAACAATCAGTAAATCTGCCATTGTTGGTTGTGAGGTAAATCGGGGTACTGTGACATAACCTACATTGTGTGACATGGGTCAATTCCATGTAACATGATTGGATGATGTGTTTTATCGCGCTTAAAAAATCGACCCTGTTGCGAGAAAAAAAATTGTCGCATTTTCGCTGCGAAAAATCGCGTTCGGTGTGCATGCAGTAATAACATCATTAATGGTTTGTAATATGCGAAATATTCGCGCGAATAAAACGCGTCTGGTGTGTAAGGACCTTTAGGCTCAATAATAAAGCTAAAGTACAAATCACTATATTTTAGTTAATATATACACTATATTGCATCGTAATATACACCACATTATAAGATATGCTATTTCGCTCTAGGTAATTGGTAGTATTCCTGCATCAAGCAGTAGTATTCCTGCATCAAGCAGAATAATACCATCATAATCTGGACACGCATCACGGGGCGAGCCTTTTAAAAAGCAGAGTCCCAGAGCTGAAGGTTGACTGCAGAAGCAACTCCGGTTCCCAGGAAACGTCGCCGTCACAACATTGAGGCCGAACACGGTGCCTGTTCCCTGAATGCAGGCCGTCCTCTTGGAACGTGGCTTCCCGCCGCATCAAGGAGGCCAACGAGAGGAAGATATCCATGGAGAGCAAAGTAACCCTAACCACTAACCCTTACCCCTAACCCTAACCCTATACCTGCTGTGGTGGAGCAGTAATACTCATTTAGGGACTCTTGTTGCTGCCGTTTCTTATTAATTTCACTCCTCAGGATGACCCTTGTTATACTGTGCATTTAGTCAATAAAACCATTTGACAATTAAAGTGTCAGATTACTTCCTTGCGTTTTGGGGAAAATACGGGACACTTCACTTAAGTCAAAACAAGTCAGCACAGCCTCAATGGTCTAATTTTCCAAACATTTTCAAAACAAGCACATTTAACTGATTTGTCATCCGTGAGGAGTTCCAAAGTCCAGGTGGAATTCTTTGGGTAAAGTGGAGCAGGAAGTCCTGTTTCACCACCAACCTCGATATGAGCCTATGACAATAGGGCGTGTGTTCTAACGGACATGAGTGTACCCACTATTTGGTTCACACCAACCTCCGCTCCTGCTTCGTCACAGTAACTTCCTCTTTACCCCCTGAAACAAAAGTAGGATAACACGTTCGCTCATTTATTGACGCGAAACAAAGCCGTTGATGCAAAAAGGAAGCAGGTAGATAAATAACATCAAATATAATATTGTTAAAAAGTTTTTTTTTATTTTTTTGTTTGTTTGTTTGTTCACCTAAAATAATATGTATTCAGGGAATGCTTCACTTTTATTTAATTTCACTGCGTATCAACAATGTTTTTGGACCCAACTTGCACTCAGCCATGCCGTGTGGGCGTCGCTCCGCCTGCAGAGCGGTTCAAGAGTTCACCTGATAGTCCAACTCGGAGGGGAAGCTGTGACAGCAACACGCGTGTGGAAATGGAGGTAAACGTTATTTATTGAGCACTAGAGCACAACACATGACGACTATAGTGTCGAACTAATCGCTGACTAGTCGCGATGTTCACTGATAGATGCACAGTTAGTCCACCGGTAGTTCAAACGACTCCGTTGTCCATTTGAAGCGATCGGATTGACAACATGAGTGACGTTGCATTCCTGTATGTCTGTCTCTTTTTACTATTACTGTACTCACGACAGTCATTTCGCTTTCATCGACGTGCAGTGCTCGGGGTAGTGAAGTGTGCCCTTGCGTGACAATCGCTGTCGCCTGCGGTTGAGAATGTAACCCTTGCAATACCTTACACATCCTTTTGGGGCGCGCTACTTATGACGCTGTACGTGTTAGACTCATGGTTAGACTAGTACGTACAGCACATAGAGGTACAGCATCATAACCCTTTTACCGTAGACATTAACGTTGAATCAAATATCTCTTGAAATTGTGCGATATTGACCACCCTTGTGGCTCTCAAAGTCGAACTATGGAAATATATCTGCTATATACATAATACATCTATATAAATATATCTATATATGAGGAATGTGCTCCTGCCCTCCCTGGCAGCATTGGTGGGTTAGATGTGGATATATGGTGGAGGCATACAAGTACCTGGGAGTCACACTGGACAACAAACTGGACTAGTCCACAAATTCTGAGGCCGTTTACAAGAAGGGCCTGAGCTGGCTTTACTTCCTGAGGAAGCTCAGGTCCGTCAATGTCTGCAACAAGATGTTGCAGATGTTTTATCAGTCTGTTGTGGTGAGCACCATCTTCTTTGCCGCGGTGTCTTTAGATTAGATTAGATTAGATTAGATTCAACTTTATTGTCATTGTGCAGAGTACAAGTACAGGGACAACGAAATGCAGTTGGCGTTCTAACCAGAAGTGCAAATGTGCAAGACATGAAAAGTGGCAGTGGTTATTAAAGTGGCGGTAATACTGAAGTACGGTAGTACTAAAGTGACATAAACAGTGCAGATTGAGGTAGTGATCATCAAGGTATAAAAACGGTATTAAATGTTTGTTAACAGTGGTATAAACATGTTAAAAAAAAGTGTAAACAATGTACAATGTAAACAATGTACAATATGCAAATAGTGCATGTAATAGCGATATAATAAAAGTAGTGTACTCGTGGTGCAATAGTGCTCTAGTGCAATATAACAGAACAGAACGGGTACAACAGATGAATATGGATTGTATGGATATGGGGGGTCAATGGCAGTTAGAATAAATACAATAAATAACATTACTATAAATTAAATATATGTGGTATGTCCTGGGGGGGTGAAGTGTATGTCTAGGGGGGGTGAGGGGGGGGGGGGGACCAGGTATTGGGTGGGCAGTGGTGAGTGTCTATGGGGGGGGGGGGAGGGGGAATGTTCATGTGGGTGTGGAGTTCATGAGGCTGACAGCCTGGGGGAAAAAGCTTCCTTGGGGTGTCTTGGGGTGCGGGCAACAAAACAGAGGACGCCAACAGACTGAACAAACTTATTAAGAAGGCAGAGTCTGTTGTTGACTCTGAGCTTGTAACTGTGGAGGAGGTGGTGGAGGAAAGGATGCTAGCAAAACTGCTGGCAATCATGGACAATCCCCCCCCCCCCCTCCCCACCGCACTGGACAAGGTAAAGAGCAGCTTCAGCAAAAGACTCATTCAACCCCGCTGCAAGAAGGAACGGTACAGAAAATCGTTCCTCCCTACTGCAATAAGACTTTGCCACTCATCTGCCTCTGTCAGATCCACCATCACAGAACTGGATTAAATCAACCTGTCACTGCTGTAATGTAGTTTAACAATTTGTCTGTCTACAAAACTGCATTTTTTTGTATTTATTTTATTTGTAGTCTTTTTTTTGTACTTTTTGGTGTTTTATTTTATTTATATTTTTTGTATTGTATTTAAATTCATATGTACCCTGGCTGCTATGGCGACCCAATTTCTCTTAGGGGATTAATAAAGTTTTATCCTATCCTATACTATCCTGCATAATTTAGGACCATATGGTTCAAGTATCATATTGATCAAATATCCCATAAGCCTTGGGACCTGAGCCAGGGCCCCTAAATACCTACAGTGTCTGTCTGTCTGTCTGTCTGTCTGTCTGTCTGAGCATCTCCCTGTCTCTCCCCCAGGCCCAGAGGAAGCTGCTGAACAGTACAGAGCGGTGTGTGGACGAGGCTCTGTGTGGGCTGGTGAGGTCAGCCGGTGGCCTCAGTCTGCTGAAGGGTCTACGGGTGGTGGTGCAGTCCGACCTGCAGCACCTCAAGGGGAGGGTGGCGCTGGTCTCTGGAGGGGGCTCCGGCCATGAGCCCGCACACGCAGGTAGGGGGTTCTGTCTTACACCTGTCTGTGTGGCTCGTCACCTGTTTACCTCCTCCGATCCTGTTAGTGAGTCTCTATGTCTCTCCATAACAGTGAGTGTCTCTATCAGTGTGTGTCTGTGTCATTTACATTTACATTCACGGTCATTTAGCAGGCGCTTTTATCCAAAGTGACTTACAAAGAGTACATTTGTCAGAAGAAGGTGAAACATTTCATTGCTGCTAATACAGTAAGAAAGTCACCAGAACACGTTTCAAGCATTTCAATTGCTGGGTTAACCATTGATAGTATACAACATCTCTCTCTCTCTCTCTCTCTGTGTCTTTATCTCTCTGTCCAGGTTATATTGGTACAGGGATGCTGTCGGCAGCGGTTGCTGGGGGCGTGTTCGCCTCTCCTCCTCCGACCAGCATCCTGGCTGCTATCCTCCACCTCCACCACGCAGGTACCATATGTGTGTGTGATGGAGTGGACTATGTTCAAAATCTCAGGCGCAGAACCAGAGCTACAAGCACCAGCGTCTAATTGTGATAGACAGACCGACAATTGCATTCGTTACAATACTCCGGAGAAAAAAGAAAGAAGAGACAGACACTACGTATAGTAGAGTGTTAGAATATATAATATAAACCTATATAAAATATAAACCTATGTGAAATATAAGCCTATGTAATACAATATGCAAAAATATACATAAAGAAATATACATAAATGTACATACATCCAGGCATACACTAAGAAGTGATAGCATACACAATATGTTATGTTGATATTGTACCTACGCAGGATCCTACCATGTCCAGTTTACCAGTAAGGGTTGTGGTTGGCACCTCTGCAGGGGCGTCGGGGGTCCTCCTCATAGTGAAGAACTACACCGGAGACCGCCTCAACTTCGGCCTGGCCGCCGAGCAGGCCCGTAACCACGGCGTCGCTGTCGCCATGGTCATCGTCACCGACGACTGCGCCTTCGAGCAGCCCGGCAAGGCTGGCAGGCGGGGCCTGTGTGGAGCCGTGTTCATACACAAGGTCGACAAAGTTTTACATTAAACAAGTTAAACATGGTTACTAATACATTCGTACCTGTATATTTACCTGTACACGTAGCGTGGATGGTAATTAAAAGTGAAAACCCTTTGTCAACCTACTGTACACGAAGTAATGTGTGTGTGTGTGTGTGTGTGTGTGTGTGTGTGTGTGTGTGTGTGTGTGTGTGTGTGTGTGTGTGTGTGTGTGTGTGTGTGTGTGTGTGTGTGTGTGTGTGTGTGTGTGTGTGTGTGTGTGTGTGTGTGCGTGCGTGCGTGCGTGCGTGTGCATATAGTTGGCTGGGGCCCTGGCAGAAGAAGGCTGCCCATTGGACAAGGTTGTTGCCAAAGTGACAGAGGTGATGAAAGGGATTGGTGAGTCATTCTGTCAATCAAGTCCGTATTTACTACTTAGTCAGCCGTCATTAAAATACTGTATAAAAGTGAGTGCTATTGGTGCTATTTACTGTATGTGTGTGTGTTCCAGGTACTCTGGGGGTCAGTCTGTCTGCCTGCAGTGTACCAGGATGTCTGCCCTCCTTTCAGCTGCCACCCGGAGACATGGAGCTGGGCCTGGGTGAGACAGACAGACAGACAGACAGACAGACAGACAGACAGACAGACACACACACACACACACAAGGAAGAAGAAAGAACAATAGATTGAGACAGTTGAGGGAGAGAGGGAGGGGCAGAAAGAGAGGGTGAGACTGACAAGTGAAAGATAAACAGTGAGTGGTCCAGGTTTGATTGACAGCGGTGTGGTTCTCTCAGGTATCCACGGTGAGCCTGGAATCCAGAGGTCAAAGGTCAGTGTGCATGTTTGTTATGACATATAATTATGCAATATATACAATATATTCTGTCGATCTATTATGATGGATGTCCTATGGTGGCCTCTAGGTGGCGTGTGCAGACCAGGTGGTGAACACCATGATAGATCACATGACCAACCCCATCAGCAAATCACATCTGCTGCTCAACTCAGGTAAGTCACCTGTGTGTGTGTGTGTGTGTGTGTGTGTGTGTGTGTGTGCGTGTCTGTGTGTGAGTGTTCCTCTGTGTGTGTGATAACCCACTCTCTCTAGTGGACAGTGTGTATGTGTGTGTTGTAACCTGTCTCTCTCTCTCTACAGGGGACAGTGTGGTTCTGTGTGTGAACAATCTGGGAGCTCTGTCCTGTCTAGAGATGGCTGTGGTCACTAGGGCTGCAATCGCTACACTGGGTAAGCGTGTGTGTGTGTGTGTGTGTGTGTGTGTGTGTGTGAGAGAGTTTTACTTAATTGGTTTTGTATGATGTATTGCTTAATTAGTTACCCTTAACCTTTGCTATAATGTGGTCATTGGGATCCCTAAATTACTGGTCGTGAAAAATTACAAAGAACCAGAAAGCTGAAAACTAAACCAAGTGTAAACAATAAACACCAGGTGAGTGACATCAAGTGATGGCTGCTCTCCATGGTTACAGAGGCCCGCGGGGTGGTGGTTGCCAGGGTGATGTCGGGGTCGTTCATGACATCACTGGAGATGGCCGGCGTCTCGCTCTCCCTGATGAAGGTCGACCCGGAAGTACTCAGACTGTTTGGTAACACATACATATCTATAGAGATGTACACCCACTCACCCTCTCTCGCGTGCACTCTCACACACACACACACTCACTGCTCCTGGTCACTGCAGATGCCAAGACGAGCGCTCCAGCGTGGCCTAACCTCAGCAGTGTGTGTGTGAGTGCTCGTCAGTACACCGTGGAGCCCCCCACACTGCGCACCTGGGCCCAGGAGGTGGACGCCCACTCTGAAGGTAAGGGTGATATTATGTGTGTTGTCATGGATTTGAACACATTCTTAGATCCCGATAGATCCATCACTTAAAGCAGTGGTTCCCAACCTGTTTTGTGCTGTTTACCCCCTGAGCCTTTTTGTCACACCATGAGTACCCCCTCACTCATGCGTGTTGATGATTCTTCAAAAGTAGAACGTAACACAGCTGATTATTGAATTAAAATAATTTTATTTCCTCTCCTTAATATGAACATTTAATTCTCAGGCATTTTCTTAATTTTAACTCAAATTAATCATAAAAATAAATTTTATGTTGCCTTGAAAATAAATAAGTAATATAAATAAATACGATATCAAAATAATCAACCTGCCTCTGTTTTATATAACTCTTGTAACATTTACCACAAAAAACTGGAGCTCCTTTGAATAAGTCCCCTTTAAACATGCATTTAAACTTTAAACCAGGAACAAGACACTTATAATAATATTCAGACTCACTATTAATGAGACACTTGAGCTTGCTTGTCTTTCATGAGCTTTGATAGTTCTGGGGGCAGTGTGGAAACAGCTGTTATCAGGCTGTTCTCCACAACCAGTCTGTTCCTCTGCTTGGCTTTGATGTCTGTCAAAGTTGAGAAGGTCACCTCACACATATAAGTAGAACCAAAAGGCAAAAGTTCAATCTGCATGTTTTGCAAGTTCAGGATATTCTACACATCACACCAAACCTCAGTCAATGTCTTCTCGGCATATACCATTCTCAGACCATGGTCAGATGATAATGCCATCAGATGCTCCTGCAGCCTTGCTGGATATTGCTGCTCTCACTCACAATGAATGGGTTCCTCGCCCAATCCAGTCTTTCTGACTTTTCTTCAATGTCCTGAATATAATGGCTGAAATCAGTGAAGAGTTTGGGCAGATGTGCTTGCACCAGTTTGACTACTGGACCCCTGGCAATCCTTCAACTTTGTCATACATGTTCAGGATATGTGACTCCTTCCCCTGAAGTGATAGGTTGAGCTCGTTAAATTTGGCAAAAACATCAGCAAGATATGCCAGTCGCCCCACCCACTTGGCATCCTCAAACTCCACAGCAAGTGAAGCAATAGCTGTTCGTGCTCCGTGCCGTTCTCATGACAGACAGTTTCAAACAGTCTGTGATTCAATGGCCGGGATTGGATGAAATTCATCATCTTCACAGCATCATCCAAAACAGAACTTAAATCAGGTCTCATTCTCTTGCTAGCCAGTGCTTCACAATGAATAATGCAATGCATCCATTTAAAGGTCCCATATTATGCCTCGTTTCCACAAATTAAAATAGTTCCCAGGTGTGTCAAAGACATGTCTGTGACATGCTTTGGTCAAAATTGCCTTTGGATAAAATATTGTAGGTCTCTCTTCATCACCTAAAAACAGCTCTGTTCAAAACAGTCTGTTTCAGGGCCTGTCTCTTTTATGTAAATGAGCTACACCAGACCACGCCCACCTATATGCGAGGGGCGTGGTCCCTACGGAGCCGAGCCTCGGCTCCATAGCCATGTGCTAATGTTTACAGACTGACTCGGCCAATGGCTGGCAGAAACTCTGTGGTTCAACCTAGAGTACTATAGAGAGACTCTATTCTCTCTAAAGGACTCTAGTTCAACCCCACCAGTTTGAGCCTGAATCTGACCCAGAGGGAGAGACGCCGGCTGGAATTCTTACTCTGCGGCTGCCGCAGGAGGTTTCTGAATGGTAAGTTACATATATCATGCGACTTTATATATTTATTTTTTTACGTTCTGTGTGTTATTACACTGTTACTTACATGTTAGCTCCTGCTAACGGTTACGTCTTCGCTGTATCTTTGTTACTTCGAGCTTTTTTGGTGAATGAGCAATTTTGTACATAGTGTAGGCCTAGTAACATTATACTTATCTCTCTTGACTGTATTCTTGCTATCTACGGATAAATCTATAATGTAGAAACTAGTTGGCTATCAAACGATGCTTGCATAGTAGGCCTAACCTAAATTCTATATTTTGCAAAGTTTGTGATTGTTTTAGCAGAGGTGTTTCATCGTAACAGCACCCTGACGTTTGTCTTTAGGATTTACTTTTGTATTTCATCATAAATATGTCTGTCTGTATCAGTAATGTGTCATTCTGGTAGAAAATCGAGGCAGTGTAATGTTGATTAAAATGCCACTGTTTTCCATCTCAACATTATTCAAATGTCACAAGTTTTATGCACTTGACATGGTTAGGAAAATCTTACTTCTTATCCAACCATGCTTGTGTACTTGCATTCAAGTGAAATTCTAACTAATTTTCTTTTGACAGGTGTTTGTGTGGAAACTGCAACACCATTCCCACAGAGCAGGAAAATGTCTGCTGTCTTGAGATAGCACAGGTAGTATCTACATATTCAAAGTGAAAACTAGTTTGTCTTGATTATGGTTTATTTCATACTTATGAAACACAATGGCATTTATTGTTTGTAGTACCTTGTTTGCAGGTTACCAGACGGCTGCAGGAGGTTGAGGGGAACCAGAAATGCATGGTGGACCATCCTGGATTGGAGCCTGTATGCCTCAATGTATACTCGCTCCAGAATGCAAGCCAAATTTTGTAGACACTTTTTAAACATTTATTGACATTGCATTACTAACAAATAAGTTATAACTGTGCTAATCAAAACAAAGTAGCATAACAAAATAATAGATATATATAATAGATGTGTATAGACAAGAAAAAAATGTACAACTCCACATAAACACATTAAATGTTCAACGCAACGAAAGTTCTGGTGGGAGTAGGGGCAGGAGGAAACATGTCAGCCCGATGGGATGGATGGCAGGCCGGTGTTAGAGCAGGTTGACGGGTACCACGCAGGTGTAGACTCAGGGATGGAGAATCTGTAGAAACACAGAGAGTGTGTGAAAATAGTTTAGTGGTAGTAGAGGGGAGGAGACGAGAGGAGGGATAGTGCTCTTAGTAGCCATATGTTTTAGCAGGCAATCCATAAAAATAAAATGGGATACAAAACAAAAAAGTAATTGCTATATCTTGTCCAATTGCTTGAAGTCGTTACAGGTACCTTGCATATCGCTCTTTTGTGAGCTGGTGTTGGGGCTTGCTGGGACGCAGAATCCGGGTCGTCATCCCAGCTTGTGTGGTCCTTAGAATCCAAACGGAGTTTCCTGATGCCACAGGTCACTACGTGGGATTCAAACAGCTGCTTGATTGAAGCGGGACACATAACCCGCAATGACCTCCTCCTTGTCTGGCCGCTCAAACTGTGCAGCAAGGTCTTCAGGAACAGGGATTGCCAGGACTGCATCAGTGTAGGGTGCCGGGTCCATAAACACCTTCTCGAAGATGAGGTCCATCATGTCCACTACATACCCTGTTTTATACAAGAAATGCACAGACATTGTTTACTATTTTCATAAAGTGTTTTGCTCATTACCTCCTGACACTTTATCTAATTTATTATTTTTCATAAGGTCTGTGTGTGTGTGTGTGTGTATTACTTTATACAGTTATTTATTGTTGAAATGTTTATAGATTGTAAGTGCAACAAGTAAAAAAAATCCTTTAGTTTTGGTATAAAAAATTAAAAAGTAAACTTACTGTATGTTGGCTCTGTCTTTAGGGGTTTTGCTCTACACTCTCCCTTCAATGCCTTCGGGAAGTGCACCTTGAAGAGGGGTACACCTTGGTCCGTCTTTGCTTGTGGTCGGTTGGCGTTTTCGTTGTAGTACATTGCCGCCAAGTAGAGTCTGTAATAACAAAAGAAAAAAATCTAAAATGTCAGAAACTTTATTATATTTATGATAACATGTAACTCCTTACTAACTTCTTCCCAAGTAAATGCAGCCTAATGAAGCTGGCTGTTTACCTGCACTCCTGTAAGAAGCCCGTAGAGTCTTGAAGGACAGCTGTGTGCCTACACAACGTGTTTCCATCTCTGTCTGGCATGCAACATCTCTTGATGCAGGAATCTGTGCAGTTGATGTTTTTGATGAGCTGGTCTATAACAAGCACACAGGGGTTAGAAAAAAACATCTTCTCAGAACAAATGTAATCATCCCTCCCCCCACTATGTATCTGAGAACAGTGAGAAACATTTTTTTCACATGCATTTTAATATACCATTGAATAATGACTGAATACATAAGGTAAGCAACAAAACATAGTTTGTTTGTATGCACAGGACAGGCCAGGACAGTCTGATGACAGAGAGTTCTGAGGTTGAAGTCCTATAATAACAAAATGCACCCGAGACAGTGACATGTCTGTAGCTACGACATGTCCGCTATTCTGCTGCAGCAGAGGAAACTCTGCTGTTCTCAGCTCCACGGCCACTCGTGGCCACGACCGCTAAAATGCGGGACGATACTGTAAACCGGTGCGTGTTTATCAAAGCTTGGTCGCCGTGCAGAGGCACCAGTCGGTCTGAGCTGCGTTCAAAACGCCTCAGCAGTGATCACTGCTCCAGTATAATAGGTAAACCTGAAACTCACCCAGTGATAAACGTTCCGCGGTGCAAAAATAAGAGCGATTAAAATGCGTTATTTTTGTGTCATTCATTCATCTTAATGAACGCGTTAAAGTCCCGGCCCTAGTTTTAACGTAACTTTAGTATAAGCAGACTATGTCGCGGCCCAACAGTACTTTATTCTAGCTGCCATGCTAACAGGGGCCGCCAAGCCGGCTAAACAGTAAATCAGAATAAAATGTTCAAACTTACAGCTTCCACGTTCGTAGTTGGATCGCGGACAGTTGGTACCGATCCATTTTTAATCCGCAGGGATTTAGCAAATCCAGTTTTATACTGTCCCTCGTTGATGAAGCAGTCCGACGTGAAATGGTTAGCACACACATACAGCACTTTGGGAACTGCTGTAGGGACATCACCATCAAAAATGAAATTCACCCATTGAGTCCTCAGAACCTCCGAAAAGGGAGGTTTATAAAGAGTTGTGTGCTCATTTGTGCAGCCAACAACAGAGCAACCACTTCTTCCAGCTCGTACCTTCGCCATTGTGCCAACCGGAGCAACGCTAGCGAGCGGAATAATGGCGGTGTTTAGAAACTTTGTTAGGGGCGTGGCAAACCTTCACCGGAGGCGTTGCCACCAGCCTGAGGGGAGCGGCCGAGTCTGTTGCTGACGTCATTTGCAGACCATTTCTCAAACAGCCCGTTTTAGCGCACATTTTCTAAAGACTAAGAAAGCAAAAAAACGAGAGGATGAACTTTTTTCACATCAGGAGGGATTGTAGACAGGCCGGGGATGCATATTATTGATAGAAAACCGCTCTAAAGTGCATTTTGCATAATATGGGACCTTTAATATCGGGATTTACCTTTTTTACGTCTTCACAGCTGCGCCATCAGTGCAGATGTGCTGCAGGTTTTCCACTGCAGATCATGTTCTTTGAAGAAGCTGTCTATAACCTGGAGCAATTCTTCCCAGGTTGTCTTTCCTGGCAGCGTTTTGCAAAATAAAATATGCTCGTTTGTGTCCAACACGTCTTTGTAAAGAACGAAGGACAGGAGCTGAGCTTCTCCACTCACATCTGTCATTTCATCCAGCTGCAAAGCGACCGGCTCGTTTTATTTTGTTCACCACTTATCTAATAATATTATCCGACATATCATTGATCCGACGGGATATTGTGTTTGAGTTGGCTGCTTTCTCGTCAAATCATAATTTCAGCCAAAGCAGTTGCTGCAGGGAGAATGAGCTCTTCAACACTTGAGTGAGGCTTTTTCTGTATCTCTGGCACAAGCAGAGATACGACACCTTGAGTGCTTTGCTTGACACACTCATGGCTTTCATCATCACAGTCTGACCTGACTTAAATTCCGACAGCTTTCGTCTGTAAAATTCCTCCGTTTTATTGACACCTCCCGAGTGTTTGGTGCTCTGGTGTCGCTGTAAATTGGCTGGCTTAATCGCAGTATTTGCCAGGACTTCACCACAGAAGAAGCACTGAGGTTGCAGTCCGCAGAAGTAGAAATGAATCCATATAAAATGTAGTTCTCACTGTACTGCCCTGGTTTCAGTTTGGCCTCTTTCTTGCATTTCTCGGCGGGCTCCTCTGAACCCTGACCTGAATCCAGAGCAAGTGGACGTTTCAGCCATTTATCCATACCGGTATTTTTCTGGCTGCAGGTATGCCGCTATTTTGACTGTCATTTTGGCACGGCTGTGCCACAAGTTATTGTCTCCCGGGGAAACTAATAGCGCACTCATTTTATTGACGGGCTTATGAAATGAGTGAAGAATTTTCATTTTTATTCATTTTATTTTATTTTATTTTATTTATTTTATTTATTATATTGGAATTTCCACGTACCCCCTGCAATGTGCTCACGTACCACTAGGGGTACGCATACCCCCCTGTTGGGAATCTCTGACTTAAACAATGACCGTTAGCTGCTGTTCCCGCTGGGTGTGCTTGTCTTGTTCCCCAGGACCGCTGAGCCCTCTGATGCGTGCAGCACTACAGAGGATTAGCTGTGCCCTCCTGGACAGGCAGGAGGAACTCAACGCTCTGGATCGCGCATCTGGGGACGGAGACTGTGGCAACACACACGCACAGGCTGCCAGAGGTGACACACACACACACACACAATACAATGACGAACATAAAATGGTGATATTATATTAAGATTGTTTTGTCTGCTTGACAGGACCGAGGGTAAGCAAAGCATGTGCCTTCAAGTGTTATTCGAATCTCATAATTCAAACTTTTCACTCTCAGCTATTCAGGAGTGGCTATGCAGTCATGTTGTGCCCGGTTGCCCGGGGCAACTGCTGTCTGCCCTCGCTGGATTGGTGCAGGAGAAGATGGGCGGGTCTTCAGGAGGGGTAGGTGATGATGATGTTGTGGTGTTTTGGGGGATTTGATTGGAAACTGGGACAGACCAAAGTCACCATACACACTTGTGAGGACCTGACCTACTTAGACTAGTTTCTGTTCTGACATCACAAGATGTATATATGGCCACTGTGTTTAAATGAAAATACAGTGGGATATAACTATCTTTCCCTGTTACCCACACTCTTTCATTCACACACACACACACACACACACACACACACACACACACACACAGCTGTACAGTCTCTTCCTCACAGCGGCAGCAGGTCATGTGACTGAGGAATTGAGCGATGCCGGGGCCTGGGCCAAGGCAATGCATGCTGGGACAATCGCCATGAGGAGGTAACAGACCAGTAAGACAGTGTGGTTGTGTGTGTGAGCGTTTGTGACATGGTGTTTCATCTGTTGTCATGGTGATCTCTGTTAACTAGGTACGGGGGGGCGGAGCCCGGTGACAGAACCATGGTGAGAGACAGTCTACTCTATATTAGCTGTCTGTCTCTCTGTCTACCAGCCTGTCTGTCTCATTACCTTTGTGCCTCTCTATGCCTCCCTCTCTAGTTGGATGCCTTGTGCCCAGCAGTGAATGAGCTGCTGAAGGTTACAGCAGGTCCCTCTAGTGGTGCGATGGAAGCACTGCAGGCTGCTGTAAAGGTACGGTGACACAGTGCAGCACAGCACATAGACACAATATAGTGGAGTATTGTTTCATAGAGCTCACAGTCATCTACATCTTTAAATATCATCTACAGGGCAGTAGTCGGTAGTCTAGTTGTTAGGGCTCCCAGCTGAAAGGTTCTGGGTTCGAATCCAAACGTCCATAGTAAACCCGTAGGCAACTAGGAGCAGGACGACCTCTGCAAATATGCATGAATTAATTTATTTCAAAAAACAGTAGCAATTAAAAATAATATTAAGTTAAAATCAGCTAGGGATTAAAACACTGTTCAGTAGGAACACTTGTGTATATAATAAACTATAATTGTATGAATTCTAGAATTGTATATCAGAATCAGAATCAGAATCAAGTTTATTGCAAAGTAGGTTTGCACTTACAAGGAATTCGACTTGGTGTAATTGGTGTATATCTTAAATAGAATGTGTGTGTTGTATTTATTTTCCCTCCATTTTGTAACCTCATTGCCAGGCGGCAGAGTTGGGGGCGGAGTCGACCCGGGACCTCACAGCGAGAGCGGGGCGAGCAAGCTACATCGCCGCAGAGCGAGTGATCCTCCCCGACCCCGGCGCCGTGGCGATAGCAGCCATCTTGAGAGCCGTACTGGAGTCGCTAGAGGGACGTAACCTAGCAACCGGGGGCTGGCCTGCCAATGGACAGACTGAGGCTCAATAATACAGTTCAAAATACAAATCACTATATTATAGTAATATACACTATAGTATATGAAGTATGACGATTAAGCACCAAAAACAATTAGCAGTTTCCTCCATAAACCAGAATAATAGCTTAAGAACCCCAAATAAATTTGATGTGTTGGATTTCAGATGTCAATTCAGAGTTGTAATTAATGCATTAAAAGGTATTAAGTGCAAATGACTTTCAATAGACAATGGCGATATTTCCATGAATTTACAATATCCAAATTAGGTATTTTGGCTCTGTGTTGTTTGACAGTGTATTTGTACTCCGTATATCCCATGTTATTCCTTAGCTTGTGTTTGTATTAAACCAAAAGGGTAGGCAGAGCAGAAACTTAGGCCCAATCTCAATTCTCTATCTTACCCCTTCCCCTTCCCCTTGGCCCTTCCCCTTCCCCTACGTCTTGGCCCTTGAAACAGAGGGGTAAGGGCTACATGCCCCTATGAATTGAGACAACACTCGTTACGGTTACGTCATCATATATTGACGACAAAATATTGACAATTTGTTATACACACTGCATGGTGTTTTGTATCTTTTTCAGTTAATACGGTTTTGAATTTCATTGATGTTCAGAAACAATGTCTTTGTTAACCAACATGTCTTTATTTACAATTATGAATGGCTACAACATTGACCACATGACTCACTCCCACATTTGCTTTGAAGCGTATTTTGATTTAGCGTATTTTGATTTCAGAAATTTCTGCTCGTTTTCGTGCCGAAAACGTATCAGCTGCCGGGTTTCCTCCGGCGTTCTTGTGTGAAAAAGGACGATATATGTAAAGCACGTATCGATTTGTCTCTAGTTGTCTACACTGATACCAAACGGAATTCGCTGCTAATTGTGTTTAGTAAACTAGACATGCATGGAGTTCATTGCTAGTCAGAGAAATGTGTAGTTGTGCACTCAGCAATGTAACGTTCGCATATCGATTTTCAAAAAAGTTTCGATTAAGAATATGGTTGCAAATATATAGGTACAGGACTGTTTAGAGCACAAAAGAATACTGTCGTAAATTTTAAATCAATTATTTCAGCCGAAAATACTTCTTACTTACATTTATGTGACTCTCGTTGAGATCCGGCCGCGATTGTTGCCGGTTGCGCATTGTAATGGGTACCCCTTGGTTTCAAGTAAGCTCCCGATCTTACTTGGTTTCCCCTTGGCCCTACCCCTCGGTCGAAATGAGAATTGAGATAGCCCTTGGTCTCACGTGAACGCGCAAAACCAAGGGGAAGGGGTAAGATAGAGAATTGAGATTGGGCCTTAAACTCATATCACTGCTATTGTCTTTTTAAGATAAGCTTACCCTAACACTGACTCTAAATTCTGATTAGGTGATTGATTCTACATTAGGGATAAGTTTCTACATTATGGGTTAGGTGATGATGCTACATTCGGGTTAAGTGTTTCTACTTAGGGGTCAGGTCTAATTAGGGTTTAGTGTTGCTACTTTTAAAAGACAAAGTTAGACATCTTGAATCCCCAGTTGAAGAAACCTGAAAGTGCTTTGGAGAAAAATTCCATGACAAGGACGAACACTCCCACTCGCTGATGACAGATAGGTGTTGTGACAGTTTGTTTGCTTCATCGTCTGTAGGCCGGGGCGTGGCTGCAGGTATCATGTTGGTCCATATCATGTCCTACAGTCTGACTGTCATCCCGTCCCCCCAGCTAGTGTTCAGAACCAAGATTGGAACCATCATGTAGTAGGGGGTTAAAGCTATGGTGGGACATTTGTTTTATATTCAGACAGTTTTAAGGAGTGAGCCAGCCACTCACTCCTTAAAACAAACAATGTCAGGCTTTTGTTTGCACTCGTTCACTCAAGTTTATTTTGATTAGATTAGCTTTCCGTAATTGGCCGTTGGTGGGAAATTAACTCATCGTCCACCTCTCTGATTCAGATTCCCCGGACTGAGACATTAAGTTATGCAAACATTTGCCAAAAGGGCTGGGTGTGTCGCATTAATCAACTGATATGACTGTGTACAAACGTTTAACATGTTTACCGTTTGGATAAGTGATGCTCACAAGAGGTGACCTGATAAGCCTTTTCTATGGACTGCTGGGAACGAACAGCGATAAGTAGGAAGAAGGAAGCCGAAACAATGATATCATCTGTGGACGAGTCCATTGCTGGTTTCATCGGCATTAAACAATGATGCTGTCCGACACAACGTCAAAGGCTGAATCATTGTCTCCTCTTGCTTAGACCAGAAATCGTGGATGAACAGAAATCGTTGCTTGCCATGGAAACAATTTAAAGCCGCATGGCAAAAGAAATCGTAGCATTCAGTAGCTCAGCACAGTTGACAAATCGGACACCTGACTAAGGCGATTCCGTAACTAGTTTCACAGTTTATAGACTAGCTTTATGGTGCATTCCCCCTGTTGCAGTGTGTTGCTCATGTCACAGCTTAATACGTTGACAAGATCAAAGGATTTCTAAAGACTTGTCATGGACCTGAGACAGAAGATGTAATAAATCATTGGGTGGTATGGGCAAGTGTGTATTCAAATACGCCTCGCTATACCTAGCTGCATTCAGACACTATATCAACTTTCCAATTCCTTCTGGCCCTAAAGGGTTCTCCTGTGTTCCTCTGTTGGGCTGATGG
Organism: Urophycis tenuis; assembly: GCA_036785325.1. Taxonomy (NCBI): domain Eukaryota; kingdom Metazoa; phylum Chordata; class Actinopteri; order Gadiformes; family Phycidae; genus Urophycis; species Urophycis tenuis. The sequence continues at coordinate 200,712 of JAXIVH010000082.1, read as the reverse complement.
CTGGGTCAAAGTTCAAAGCAGTACTCTTAACAGATAATTATATGTGTGAACAGTAAAGGTTAGAGTTAGCCTAATGACGGTTCTTAGTACAGGACTGGAGACTTCCACCGTGACAATCTCTCCCTCTCTCTCACTTGAGTGGTTTAGTGAAGTATGTGTAAATAAACCGGACTGCACACATTAACATTTAACTACTACTCAATACAAACATTCTCAACCCGACTGAGTATGCCAAATATGGTTGTTCTCCCTCTGTGGGGAGTGTTTTGATGACAACACGCTTATTTTCAAGCAAACACAAACTGGTGTTCTGGAAGTGGAGTTAGTAACAGCAAGGGTGTGTTGCTGCGTCTGCTTGGTCATACTGGCATGATAAAGACATACAGGAATCTAGAGAATACAAGAGCTGGTGGCTGGAGGCAAAGTGGGCCAATGTGCTGGGGGTTTACTTCCTGGTTCAGCCTGTTGGCGTTTCGGAATGTTCCAGAATGCTTCAGAATGTTCTTCAAAGTCGTGGAACGTGCTATTGTAATCATCTTGCCGGTCCGGCTGCTGCTTGCTTATAAGGCAGCGTTGTTATGTGGCTCGATACCGATCAACCTGGAAATGTTGTTGCAATGTCATCCGTCATCGCTGTGGCGATGTCCCAAAAGATATCCTGTGGGTCTAGAACTCTGGTCTGCCTGTAACCAACAGAACGTTGGTTACGTACACCCAAAGACGGCATGAACCACAGAACGCTTCCCCCCGGGGCCTTTCGCCTGTTCAACCACTGAACATACGCTCTGAACATACGCTCATGAGAAAAGCGACATAGATCTGATGGCTAGCTCAAAGGCACTTCAGCAAGACAGATAGGACAGGCATGATAATTATTGCTTGTACCAACATGAGGGTCGGACCTGCGTTCGCTGTTCCAAGGCCACATCTCTTAACTGCAGGCACCGTCTCGGATTGCTGTTGAAAATGCTGACAACCCATTGTACTATCCTCCCATACCAAGTGTTTACTCTTGCGTTCACGCGCACATGAAAGGAGAAGACCTTGCGGGCCGGCTGAAGCCCTGTAGCTTGAGGTGACACCACCGACAGACGGTCTTTTAGGCGTTGGATTCGAGGCCGCTGATTGGCTCAATGAATGATGCTGTGTGCAAACAGACTTCTCTTCAAAACATAATGATTCATATTTCAAATGTACTGTATCGGAAAACACTGTGTTCCCATGCTCCCTTTTGGCCGGCAGCCACTGCTGGCATCTGCCTGACGTATAATTATATTCATTTGTTTTTTGGGAGAGGTGGGATGAGGGTTTAAATGGCAGCTTTGAGGCCTCCCCTCGTGTGGACCTATGCATCCTTGCATGGTTCGTGCACAACAAAGCAACATGCCTTCACACGCACACACATGCACTCACACACACACACACACACACACAGGCACATGCACATGCACACGCGCACCCACACACACACACACACACACACACAGGCACATGCACACGTGCACCCACACACACACATTATAATCAGTGCATGTTCATGTCCATTTGCTTCAGCCTGTGGAGCACGTTCCCACAACCGCCGCTGTTCCTCCTTCAGTCTGATCGGGTGTAAAGAATGCAGATAAGGATGGCTATTCCTGGCCTGCGTGACGCTGCGGGGACTAGAGTGCCAGGCAGCAGAACCTTCCCCTTTCTTTGGACCATAAAAAATACCAGGTGAGAGCATATCCTTTACCACAGTGTAGCAAGGACCAACGTTACATTGGGGGGCAGCCGCGGCCTACTGGTTAGGACTTCGGATTTGTAACCGGAGGGTGGCTGGTTCCAACCCCGACCAGTGTGCGCGGCTGAAGTGCCCTTGAGCAAGGCACCTAACCCCTCACTGCTCCCCGAGCGCCGCTGTTGCAGGCAGCTCACTGCATCGGGTTTAAGTGTGTGCTTCACCTCACTGTGTGCTTCACCATCACTGAGTGTGTCACTAATTCACGAGGGGGTTAAATGCAGAAGACCAAATTTCCCTCACGGGATCAAATGAGTAATTCTTCTTCTTCTTCTACATCCTCAGGGAGAGGGTGACGCTCAGGCGAGGGTCACTGTGGTGATGCAAATTCTCCATAAGTGTACTCCTGAGATCCTTAGTTAGTTTGGTGCTAGTGTGTGTAGTCTAGTGTTGTGTTGTGTCATGATAATACAGTTCCCATATCGTACAACATATAGTTTGGGGGTTAAAGTGTGAAAACAAGCTTTGTTTTAAACAAAAGAAAGGAAAGATTTCCCCCAATGCCCAAACCAGTATAACTGTGTGTGTGTGTGTGTGTGTGTGTGTGTGTGTGTGTGTGTGTACACAAGTGTGTGTTAATAAGAACTATTCTAAACCAGTCTGGCCACATTAACCAGGCACTCAGCCAGGTGGGCGGGGCTTTCGGGGGCAGGTAGAAAGGGATAAATGAGACAGGGAGCCCTCCCCTTTTCCAACATCGGAGGGCCGTGGACCGAAAGGGAGGATATACAGAGAGGGACAAGACCGGAGTAGAGAGAAGAGAAGAAACCCCTCTGTGCGCGCACCTGGATTACATTCACACTCACTCAAGTGACCAGGGGTATCACCTGGACCTCAACACCTGAGCGCCTGAGCTCACGTCTCACCTGGGTGAACAGGTATGGTCCTGGGTCACCTGGCTGCTAATATGAGGAGGATGGGGGGGGGGGGGGAGACTGAGACAGAAAAATGGAAAGAAAGAGAGGAAGGGGAGAGAGAGGGGTGAAAAAGGGAGAGAGGTTGGGAGGTGAGAGGGGGGAGAAAAAGATGGGGGACAAGGGGGGGTGAGGAGAAAAAGCATGAGAAGGGAGAAAGGGACAGAGAGGGGGAGAAAGGCAGAGAGATGGGAGTGAGGGGGGAGAGAGTGAGAGAGATGGGGAGCGAAATCACTGAGAGGGAAGGGGGAGACAGCAAGGGGTAGAGGGAGAGAGAGACCGAGAAGAAGGGAGGGCACAGAGCAACATTTTTTGTCAACCCTAGGTTGTGATGTCACAGATAAACTAACTAAAGGAATGTGGTATGAAAACAGCTCTAAAAAATCTAGAGCATCTGTACTTTACTGCAGGATATTTTGTGTCATTTTACCGACACACTTTTGTTCATTTCTTGTTTCAACTGTTTGGAGTTAATAAAGTTTTGCGATCAGCCATTACCTTTAAGCTACTTTAGTTTAAATTGTACTCATTCATTTGAAATAACGTTTGAAGCACATCAAAATAAAACTAAAGTTTTGCTCTCCATTTCACTGCTTCTCATATTTATTTATTTCTTCCTTCCTTTCTTAAGGTTTCTCCTGATCAAGGACACCTTCATAGATTAGTATTCATAGTTCATCTTTACATATACAGAAAGTGATTGATTGACACATTTATTCAGCAGGATGCCAAACTGCTTTGATGTTTACCAGAAGTGACTGCCAGTCTCTGCCAGTCAGACTGAATTGTAAATATGCTCTCTCCCTCTCTCTCTCTCTGACAGGATGTCGTCACTGGGTAGCTTCCTATCTGATGAACAGTTCCAGTGTTCCATCTGTCTGGATGTGTTTACTAACCCCTCTTCCACGCCCTGTGGACACACCTTCTGTATGGGCTGCATCAACCACTACTGGGATGGAGCCAAGGTACATGTTTGTGTTGTAGATGTTGTAACCGTCCAACTGTCTGTCTCGCTACCTGTCTGTCACTCTATCTGTCTTTCTCGCTACCTGTCTGTCACTCTATCTGTCTTTCTCGCTACCTGTCTGTCACTCTATCTGTCTTTATCGCTACATTTAGAGTAATGGTAATGGGGGTGGGGCGGCAGTAGCTCAGTGTGTAGAGTGGGTGGACAAAGCGGGTCGTCCACCAACCGTAGGGTCGGCGGTTCGATCCCCTCGATCCCCCTCCTCCAACTGTCCACATGTCGTCTGCTAAATGCCCCTTAGCGTCTGCTAAATGCCCCTTTATGGTTATAATGGCTTTTCTCTCCTCGCTCCTCCTCTCCTCTGCCTTCCTCCCTTCTCCTCTAGGTGTACCTGTGTCCTCTCTGTAAGAAGGCGTTCCTGAAGCGCCCAGACTTGCAGATCAACCGGACCCTGAAGGAGATCACCGAGCAGTTCAAGTCCATGCTGGGGCCAGGTGGAGCAGGGTATGGGGGGAGCCAGGAGGGCAGAGGAAGCTGCGAAAACTGGATCGGAGCAGAGGGAGTGGATGGTGGAGGAGCGGGTCGCATGCAGGATGACCGGAGGGGGAGACATTCAAAGACTCGAGGTTCAGGGATGTTGGACTCTGAACCTCAGGACCCTTGTGAGTACTGGATCAGGCTAGATTCTTACATTTAGATAAATATATGCATATATATGTATATGTAAACATACATTAACATATCAAAGGTGTCTTCAGACCATCAGAGATGAAAGTTAAATGTACATCTTTGACGTCCCTTAACTTGCCCTAATTTCCTGCTTCCTGGTGGTTTTACTTTGAAAGCAATCCCCATCCTGGTGTCCGTGTCCTCGCTGACCTCCTCGCTGGGGTCGTCCATGCCCACCGAGAGCCCTCTGTCCCTCATGTCCAAGAGCCCGGGCCACTCCCTCCTGCCCCTGCCCATCATGCCCCGCACAGGCGGTCGCAGACGCTTCACACTGAGTGGGGTGGGGGACGGCCAGAAACTCCCAGTCTGCCAGACCCACGGCAGAGGCTTCACGGTACAACTCTCATTATCAGCCCTGCTGCCACGGGGTTCACCTGGTGATGATGGTGTTGCCATGGTAGCATAGTGGCTGCAGTGCTGTGTTGTCGCGTTGGCGACGGGGTTGTTGGTGGTGTAGTTGTGGTGTGCTATGTTCGTGTTGTGCTGGGGTAGTTGTGTAGCTACGTCAGTGAAGGTGAGCCTCTGTGCCGGGGTTGCGTTGTAGCAGTCGATGTTGTTGTGTTAGTGTGGCGGGTTTTGTAATTGTGTTGTTGTGTATTCAGTGTGCTAATTCTGTGGTGATGGTGTTGTTTGGTTGCTGTGGGGATAATGAGGTTACCTTGGTGATGCCTCCCTGGTTACAGGTGTACTGCAGGAGTGACGGAGTGTGCATCTGTCCAGAGTGTCAGGTCATTGAGCACCAGGGGCATGACACCGTCTCCGTGGAAACCGAATGGATAGAGAACAAGGTTGGAGGACAGCAGGAGGACGAGGAGAGCGTTTGACGTTTAGATCAAACGAATTGGTACATGTAGTGATGCTCTGTGTGTGTGTGTGTGTGTGTGTGTGTGTGTGTGTGTGACACAGACCAGGCTGGGTGTGTTACAGCAACACATTCAGGACATGATCACACAGAGAATGAGGAAGATGGAAGAGATCAAGTTGTCAGTGACTGAACTGCAGGTAACACACGTACACTCTCACTCTCACACACACACTTTCGCTCTCACATGCTCACTCATACAAATACATCCTCACTAAGTCTGTCCAAACTAATGACGAATTCTAGAATTCGTGAGCACAGTGATACCATAAAAAGCACCATAGAAAGCACTGACACGTCAGAACATACAGCAAGTCATGTGACACATACCTCCTCAAACAGTCAAAACTACTAAATAAGGTTGCTGCTTACAACGACAAGTATCAGCATAATGTAAACATATTGTATCCTTATTTCATTGTCATACACAGATACTGTTGTAATAAAGTAATTTAAGTATGTGAAATACAAAACTAATATGGCCAAATGTATCGGGATACAAATTCCATCTTGACTCTTTCACTTGGATCAAACATGAATGACAAAATGTAGTTAAAATATGTATTTCAAATACACGTCATTGAAGTAATGCCCATCTCTGCCCTCAGAGGGCGATGGAGCAAGAGACGGCGGGCAGCTTGAGGATGTTCTCGGAGCTGGCGTCTGCGGTGGAGCGGGCGCAGGCTGAAGTGATGGAGGCGATGGAGGTGAGCCGGAGGGCGGCTAACCATCAGGCAGATGCTTTGATGCGTCAGCTGGAGGTGGAGATTTCCGCCCTGAAGAACAGAAGCAACGACCTCTCCCAGCTCAGCCAATCAGAAGACCACATACACTTCGTCCAGGTGTGTGGCATTCATCCTCCCTCTCTCTTCCTCTCCACTCCTCTGTCTCTCCTCTTGTCTCTCCTCTCATCGCTATCCGTTCTCCTCCTCATCCTCCATCTCCTCTCCTATTTTAGTACACAGTTGACTGCCAGATTCATTAAAAAAAAATAAAACTCACACCGGAGCTCCGCCCCCTTCTATAGAGTTTCCCCGCCCTTGCCAGCCCGACACCAACAAGAGACTGGACTGCGGTGTCCACCAACTTTGAACTGGGAACGGCAACCATCTATAAGTCACTGGCCGCTCTGGTGGGGAAGTTCCAGGAGCAACTGAATAATGTTGCAGATAATGGCAAGTACATAAAGATAGACTCTATAGAGATGGTCAGTACACAGAGCTCCAATTATAGAGATGGTCAGTACATAGGGATATCCACTATAGAGATGGTCAGAATCAGAATCAAGTTTATTGCCAAGTAGGTTTGGACTGACAAGGAAATCGACTTGGTGTAATTGGTGCAGAATAAACATTAAGTCAAAGGAAAAAATATATAAAAAAATATAGGGGGATAAAAAAAAACGTAAGAAAAAAAGTATTACAATATAAGCAATATATATATATATATATATATATATATATATATATATATATATATAGATAGATAGATAGATAGATAGATAGATAGATAGATAGATAGATATATAGATATATACAGTACATAGAGATGCACCACAGAGATAGTTAGTATAGAGAGACATGTACAAATAAGTATAAATATAGTGTTAAACTATTTAAATATTTTTTAAATGTTCTCTTTGAATGCTTGTCCTCAATCTTTACTGTGTTGTATTGTTCAGAGAATAATTACATAATTAATTACGATCGTTACAATCCTGACAATTGCAGTCCACTGGCGCCCCCTACTGTGCGAGCGCTGCAATTACATGACATATTCTTGCTTCAACAGCGTCTTTATTTTGTGATCTGATGTTTTTTTTGTTTTTTTACTCCAGGTTTTCCTCCATCTGTGGTGGAATCCACTCCAGTCCGAAACCAGCCCAGTAAGTAAATTATAAGTCCACCTTAAAGAAAAACTTCGGATGTTTTCCACCTAGACCCTATTTTCCGATATTTTTTGTTCTAGAAACCAAAGCAGACAACCATTTTTAGAATTTGACCAATCAATCAATGAAGTTTATTGTCACATACTGAATAAAAATGTACCAGTATGAGTGAGAACGCGGCAGCCATAATCAAAAATGAGCTGGTGGAAAGGATCCCTACAGAGAAATAAAACATGTTTCTCTACGTTTCGCTTTGTCTTGTTATTGTGTCTAACCATTTTTGAATTTGATAATAAGAAAACAACGAAATAATAGATTCAAGATAATGAAATGTGCTTTTTGCAGAGGTGAAGAGAATACAGGAATATGCAGGTATGTTTATTTTTCACATCACAAAATAACTCTTGCCTTGCATGTCTTCCATGTGAAAGTATGTGTCCATCTCTTTAATATTCATCTTCTTCTCTCGACAGTGGACGTGACTCTAGACTCAAGCACCGCCCACCCCAGGCTCATCCTGTCAGAGGACCTGAAGAAGGTGACATGCTTTGATTGACACAACACGTGGACTGAGTCTTTTGTTATTGTTTTGATAGAGAAGCTCCAAGCGGAAAAAAATACATAGGATAACCACTAGAGGGCGACAACCACCAGAATGCTGTTCGTCATTATAGTGTGTAGTTCATTATCAAGACGTCACCACTTAGCAAGTGTTCTTGGTTCTGTCTGTGTGTGTGTGTGTGTGTGTGTGTGTGTGTGTGTGTGTGTGTGTGTGTGTGTGTGTGTGTGTGTGTGTGTGTGTGTGTAGGTGAAATGCGGGGATCGCCTGCAGCTTCTACCCGATGGACCCGCGAGGTTCGACCGGGTGGTGTGTGTTCTGGGACGGGAGACCTTCAACTCAGGAAGACACTACTGGGAGGTGAGAGTGTGTGTGTATGTGTGTGTGTGTGTCTGTGTGTGTGTCCGCATGTGTGCAGGTGCGTGTGTGTGCGACATGGTGTTAATAAAGTTTTACTTGGTGTTTTGTGGGCACCAGGTGGAGGTGAGCGGCAAGTCGGACTGGGACCTGGGCGTGGCCAGTGAGTCTAGCAACAGGAAGGGGAAGATTGATGTCACCCCTAGCAATGGCTACTGGTTCCTCAGCTTAAGGGACAGGTAAAGCATGACAACACGTCGGTTCGGTCGGGCTACACTGGAGCGATGCCATGGGTGCGAGTGTGTTCAAACTCATGCTTCTCCTCTCAGGAACAAGTGTGCCTTCCGCACCGAGCCGTGCACAGATGTCCAGCTCACCCAGACGCCCCACAAGATTGGCGTTTATTTGGACTACGAAAAGGGACAGGTGCAGTATGGGAACTGTAGTTAAGAGAGCGAGTTTGGAGCGATTGGCTCTTTGAAGGGTAGATGGCAAATTCAAAGCAAGGGGTAGATTCTCACTACCTCCGGTCCTTCTCACGCAGCTGCTGCAGGGCATCACTGTAGATTGTATTAGATTGTAGAATCCATTCTATTATATTTGATAAGGTAAACTGGTTTAGACTGTTTAACATTCTTCACATTTACTTCATACTTTCATTATACAATTTAAAAGTTGAACCATTTAAAATGTATGTCATGTTCTGATTAGAAAAGTACTAGCTGTCGATTCCAGCATAAGCTAAACATTTTACAACATTTTACTACATTTTTAGGGACCCCCAACATTTTACATGGTGTCCCTGGGTGAAAATGTGTGACGTGTTTCTCCTTTGTTCCTCCTCCCTCAGGTCTCCTTCTACAACGTCAGTGCCAAGATCCACATCTACACCTTCACAGACACCTTCAGTGAGAACCTCCACCCCTTCTTTAGCCCCTGCACAAACCGCCATGGGAAGAATGACGGGCCGCTTGTCATCACTGCCCTACACAGGATGAAGTGACCACCTCCTCTTCACTACCCTGCACACGGTCCAGTGACCACCTCCTCTTCACTACCCTGCACAAGATCCAGTGACCACCTCCTCTTCACTACCCTGCACAAGATCCACTGACCGCCTCCTCTTCACTACCCTGCACAAGATCCACTGACCACCTCCTCCTCTTCACTACCCTGCACAAGATCCACTGACCACCTCCTCCTCTTCACTACCCTGCACAAGATCCACTGACCACCTCCTCCTCTTCACTACCCTGCACAAGATCCACTGACCACCTCCTCCTCTTCACTACCCTGCACAAGATCCACTGACCGCCTCCTCTTTACTACCCTGCACAAGATCCAGTGACCACCTCCTCTTCACTACCCTGCACAAGATCCAGTGACCACCTCCTCCTCTTCACTACCCTGCACAAGATCCGGTGACCACCTCCTCCTCTTCACTGCCCTGCCACCTCCATAATTTCGATAAACCTCCTCATCACCTCGATACACCTCCTCTTCACTCTTGTAGATACACCTCCCCTCAAAGTATACTGTATATTCTATGTTTTAGACTGTTTTATTAATGTTATTATTTTTATATCTTTGTATGTTAGTTGTAGATCGAGAAATCTTGTGCCATAAAATGTTTAAATACTGAAATCAAAGCGACCATAATTAAACGCTACTTATCCACAGTGCAGTTTCCTAGTTGCACCTCTAGGAGGTAGACTGCTCCAAATCATGAAAACGACTGTAACTTCGTCTTCGACAAGTCCATTCAAAAAGCACACTTGTGTGTGTGTGAGAGAGAGGGAGCTGGTAGTGCTGCAAGCGGCCACATGTGTCCTCTTGCCTGCTGTAGGCCTATCTTTACGCGAATGAGTCAACGGACCATCAAAGCGCCCACATACACGCTATACTGTGTGTGTGTGTGTGTGTGTGTGTGTGTGTGTGTGTGTGTGTGTGTGTGTGTGCGTGTGTGTGTGTGCGTGCGTGCGTGGCGTGCGTGCGTGTGTGTGTAGGCCTATATATACTTTTTTCTGTCTTTTGAGATGTACCTATGTAGGTTCTGCATATATTGCACATGTCCCTTTCTCTACCTCCTCTGTTATAGGCTATTATATTCTATCCAAACTTATATTCATTTTCTCTCCTCACGCGATCCCCGCTCTTTCATTTGGATGAATAGAATGATCTGTTTGCTCAGTTTCGTGTAGCGCCGGCCTCTCTCTCTCTCTCTCTCTCTCTCTCTCTCTCTCTCTCTCTCTCTCTCTCTCTCTCTCTCTCTCTCTCTCTCTCTCTCTCTCTCTCTCTCTCTCTCTCTCTCTCTCTCTCTCTCTCTCTCTCTCTCTCTCTCTCTCCATTGTGTCGCCAGGTTTAACCATTGTCTACTATATCGCTCTGACCCCCCGTTGCTGTATCACTCTCTATCTCTCTCAACGTGCATTTGCTCTTCGACGATTTCGTTGTAGGCCTATTTCAACTTTAGAGAATACGCGTAAAAGTAGCATTTACATCAAATACAACAGACTCAACACGGTAATTCTGACGATCAATTCTAACGGTATTTTGTGACTGCGACCTGCGAGTCCAGACAAGCTACGAATAACTGTCAGAGGGAGGGAGGGAGAGACAGAGGGCAAGAGAGAGAGAGAGGAGGGAAAAGAAGGAAAGAGTAAACAACAAAAAACATAAAAAGAAAGAGTGAAGTAGTAATCGTTGTAAAGTGAAATAGGATTGCAAATGTCAAACATACAAATATCTTAAGCAAGGTCTCATATCTTAATAAATAAAAAAAACATTGGATGTGAAATTCACACAATTCTGTGCTCTGCTGTTCATTTAAACAGGTCAACATGAACCAAAACAGTTAGCTGAGCAAACATCTAACATGTCCTTTCTCCACATCCTTTCTGTGCTTCCTTCTATCACTGATGTTGATTCAAACTCCCATCCAGTTTGCACAAGTTTGACAGTCTCCTGTTGGCAACTGGCACTGGGGGCCATCACCACTACCATCGCCACAACAACCATCACCATGGCAACAACAACAATCACCATGGCAACAACAATGATGAATGATGAATGAACATTTACATTGTCACACTATCGCCTTGGTGTGACCAGGAGAGACGAGTATTTACAATGAACCACAGAATTTATTGAAATGTTTGGCAATTACACACCATCATATTATTCCTCATGGGGATGATGGATCCACTTGATGGGTCCATCAGGCGATGAATTCCCCCTGATGGTGTCTGAAGGCTGGGGCTATGACGACGTGACTATGGAGGAAGTTCCTTAGTTCTAGGGACGGGGACGGAGGAGGGCTGCAACCAGTAGCAATGAAAACAACCGAGGGGAGCCTGAATGAGAGGTCTACATACAGTATACACTGCATGTACTGCTGTACTCCTGGCAATAAATTAGGTCCTGATTGGTTAAGAGATGATGGGGCAGGACCCACAGCATGGGAATTTAGAACCACAGCATAGGGGATTGTCATCTTACTGATCTAACTGTTGATTTAGCTACATTAACATAACAACTGCACCATCACCGTGATAAGAAACAATCATCACCAAAGCAACCTCTCTCTCTCTCTCTCTCTCTCTCACTCTCTCTCCCTTTCTTCCCCCCCCCCTCTCCCTCTCTCTCTCTCTCTCTCCCTCTCTCTCTCTCTCTCTCTCTCTCTCTCTCTCTCTCTCTCTCTCTCACTCTCTCCCCCCCCCTCTCTCCCTTTCTTCCCCCCCCTCTCTCCCTTTCTTCCCCCCCCTCTCTCCCTTTCTTCCCCCCCCCCCCTCTCTCTCTCTCTCTCTCTCTCACTCTCTCCCCCCTCTCTCTCCCTTTCTTCCCCCCCCTCTCTCTCCCTTTCTTCCCCCCCCCCCCCCTCTCTCTCTCTCTCTCTCTCTCTCTCTCTCTCTCTCTCTCTTCGGCATG
>JAXIVH010000082.1:161646-188529 GCA_036785325.1 Urophycis tenuis | reverse complement strand
AATCCAGACATTATATACCAGGGGTTTCCAACGCGTCGCTTGCTTTCAATGCAAAATGAGAAAGAGAAAAAGAGTTGTGGACACCAACATTTTGTAAATGTTCAGGCAAAACAAGCTTGTTATTCTGTTTGTTTATGTTGAAATAAGCTATGAGAATAAATGTTATAGAACATGGGTAGCTCTCGGTCATTTTCATTTTGTAAAAGTAGCTCTCAGAGGAAAAACGGTTTGAGTCCCCTGAGTAAATACTGTACCATATGGGTCTATGAATGTTCTCATTCATCTAGGTCATGTTTAATCCGGCCAACAGTTAAATCGAACGCAACTGGACTTAGATTTGTCTGTGAAGACGTTTCGCCTCTTATCCAAGCGGCTTCATCAGTTCGTAACGCATCAGTCTGACTAGTCCGCACTAGTCTGACAGACAGTGGAGTTAGACCCAGGTATTTAACCTCAGTGGAGGTGTCCACCCACCAAACTCCTAAAACAATAGATCATTAGTGTAGCTTCACCTGCCCATATGCACCTGACCACATGTACCATATGCATCTTCTGGAAGGTGCGGGCACACCGGCCAACGCTGGTATCATGCTAGACCTGTCGGTGGCTGTCGGCCTTTGTCAGAGGAAGTTTCTTGTTGGCGAACATGTTGAGAGTCTGTGTTGGCCAACCTCAGCCCACATTCTACGGCTGGGTGTTGGTGTGGTTGTGGCAGCGTGCGGCACACGGACACCCTAATCAAACACAGACCGTCTGGGCGGCTTGCTCATGCTCCCGTTGCATGAAACATCCTCCATCACCTTATTTAATTATTTATTTATTTTATTTATTTCACTGGGACCTTGTGGTCTTTATTTGTCATTCCCATGTTTTTCAGACATGGGAACGAAATTCGTTCTCTGCATTTGAGCCATCCTATCGTACATAATGGGCTGCTATGATCAGCGCCCGGGGAGCAAGTTGGGGTTCAGGGTTCAGTGTTTTGCTCAAGGACACTTCAGACAGTTTTTGGAAGTGGGGAACAAGGGGATCGAACCGCCGACCCTACTGAGCTACGGCCGATAGAGAAGTCATCAACATCACTAAATCAGGGGTGGGGGATCAACCTCAGTGGTCCACACCGAAAACCACAGACAGCCTCAGCAAGCAGGAGGACTCACTGCTGCGGCTCAGAATGAGCTGTTTTCCAGTCCTCCTAGGACTGATGCAACAATGCATAACCCACCAAAACAACCCACAGAGTCTGATGAGCAGACGGTGACTACGTGGACCGACAGACCGACAGAGGGTGCGGACAGGACAGTGGGGGGCAGGATAGTTTGGTGATGAGGGTGTTTGACTCCCTGCTCAAAGCTTCTGGGGTTTCATCCCCCAGTGTGTGCAGTCCACCAGCAGGCCCCTTACCTCAACCTGCTTGTTGATGACATTGTGTTGCATATCACATCTGCATTCAATGGGGCTTTGGATAAAACAAAATGACAGCGCACCAGAAAATAGTGACAGACCCGTGGACCAAAAATAGCTTCAGGAAGCAACTGAATAAAAAGCATAACGAGGTAGAGGAGGTGGGAGGAGCAGTGGGTGAAGTTGTGCCCATACTCCTCTGACAGCCCTAGCAACATACCACACATTCACCCTCCTGGGTGTGTTGTCCACACACACACACACACACACACACACCTAGACGTAGGTACGTGAGGTGCGATTTCAGGTCAACTGAACCTCAGCCTACTCTGTGTATGTATACAAATGTGTAAGTGTGTGTGTGTGTGTGTGTGTGTGTGTGTGTGTGTGTGTGTGTGTGTGTGTGTGTGTGTGTGTGTGTGTGTGTGTGTTAGTAGTAAATCAGGATGGCATTGTAAGAAACACAACAGAGTGAAGGAGGGAGACATACGAAATATCATGGAGTGATTTACAGAACTGCATATGAAGACAGTGAAGTTGTATTCACAGCACCAAAGTCTGTTGACATGATTGATAATGACAATTCTCTTTGTTAATTATTTATTGACTTTACTACACAAATAACGACACACATGCACGTACACAAACACAGAAATATAATTACAAGTGCAAACACAAACGCACAACTGTCACACAGGTCCTCAGTGTTACACCGTCCCTGAGTGCACATTAGCACGAGTAGCTGTGAAGGCTAGCATCAAACCGACTACTGGTTAGCAACACTCGATACCATGTACAACTTAATTTTGAACTACATTCGTCTGGTCAAGGAGTACTTCCCTTCATAACACGCTTTACAATCCATCTATATCTCGCCCATCCACCGGATGGATACCATTTGTCAACCATGAGTGACTTGAGTAGGCCTACTTATTCCATTGCAAATACATCCAAAAAATAAATCACTGAATGGAAAGGCAATTATTTTAGTACGGTCAAAATTCAGCATATTGTAGGCTACATTTATTTATTTACATGCATACACTTTTCTATTTGTGTATGGCTCACCACGTTATATTTCTGTTATCTCGAGCACACCTGTTAACAACAGAAACCAATAAGTAACAGAAATCGGGAATCAATAAGTGTTGTGATGGGCTGTTACGAGTGGACAGTTAGATGTGACGGGGAACGTTATGCCGTCTAACTCGTCGTGTGTGGACAGAGCTTCAGGGCGTGCGCGGGCTCGCTTCCATGCACGCGACTAGTGCTAGTTTTCTCGAGGCACGCCTTTAGAGGCCTTCCTTTAAGAAGCTTTCTTTATTTATTTATCTTCTCCCTTTTAGGCGTTTAGACGCCGACCACGTTCCGTACGGAGTGGAGAAAGAGGGGAGGAATAGACTGAGGGCGTGGGTGAGAGAGAGAGAGAGAGAGAGAGAGAGAGAGAGAGAGAGAGAGAGAGAGAGAGAGAGAGAGAGAGAGAGAGAGAGAGAGAGAGAGAGAGAGAGAGAGAGAGAGAGAGAGAGAGAGAGAGAGAGAGAGAGAGAGAGAGAGAGAGAGAGTGGGGGGGGAGCGCGGGGGAGCGAGAGAGAAACCGGTTGAACAGGTAGTGGCCTCACCCAGCTCCTGGTGGTTGTCACCGTTATATCTGCGACGCATGCGCGGTGGCCACCGCTTCCTGCTTTTAAATGAGTACCTGAGCTGCTGCCGGAGTGTTGATGATAGTCCGCGAGCCGCGCGCACCGCCGTTATTTTCCTCTGCCACCTACCAAACGCAAGCTCACCTGCCTCAGGTGTACCTGGGCACACCTGAGCTCACCTGGACGTAGCCTTTGGGTGTTTCACCGCGGGATTACAAGCTGCTGACCGCGGCGGCAGAGGTGACAAGTGTGGGGTTGTTGTTGGAGCAGCAGCCGAGCAGAAGCACCTGAAGGAGGCGTCCTCCCCAGGTAACGAGGAACCGATCCCCGCGAACTCCCGGTCTTACCTGCGGACCCGTTCCCCGGTGTGAACCATGCCCCGGGCCTTCCTAGTGAAGAAGACTGGCGTGTCTCCCGGGAAGCGGAACTGGAGCGAGGTGTCGGACCACGAGCGCGGAGACGTATATATCCCAGGTAAGGCTCAGCCATCTTGTTTAACGGGGCGGAATATAACGGGAACCCACCTCCACCGGCCCGCGACAACCACAATCCCCCACTCGCATCCAAACAAAGTGTTTCCAAACGAGTGTGTGGTTAGATCCGCTGTTTCAAATCGTCGCCCAGAAGATGGACGCACTTTTGATTTCTTTCATGACAAATGGAAAAGTTTGAAGTTGACAAACTGGTTTGAGCAGCGGCGGCTGCTAATTATCTAACAGCATTTTTCATTGGGGAGGAGTATGCCAAATCTATAAATATAAATAAATACAAATCTATGTATGTATCTATATATATATATATATATATATATATATATATATATATATATATATATATATATATATATATATACATACATAGATTAGCCCAATTTAAATTTGGTCGTATTTTTAATTGCTGATTTATCAAAGCCAATCCACTCTGTTTGCTCAAAGTTTAGAAGTGTGCGTGAGAGCGATACGAGTGGCCGACTTACCACAATAGTAGGAGGCTATAAACAGACCTTTAACCCCTGACGACATATCTGTGCAGATTGCTACGTCTCCCCAGCCTAACCGTTACACTGAACTATCCTGTCGACGCTTTTGTTTGGGGACCATACGTAGAGTGCTCGCGATTAACGGACGGGTTTACACGGAGCATCAAACGAAAATCATCGGTCTGTGCATGAGACGGTCTATGCACAGGGGGACGTCTGTGTTGTGTAGGCGCTGTACGCAGACTTGTTAGTGATTAGATTGGCGATAAGTGGATCGCACATCGGCCCGGAGGTAATGACTTGAATGTCCCTCCACAACTCGCTCTGTCTATTCTCTCCCTCTCTTTACTCTCTCCCCCCTTTCTCCCTCCGGCATCAAGAACAATCGCATTATTGCTGCTGGCGGCAGTCCCCCGTATCAGATAACAAGTAACGGGCTACACCCTGGACGCCCCCCCCGAAACGCACACACACACACACACACACACTCCACTAACACCGAGACTCGTATACCCTCCCCCACCATAACCATCACCGTTAACTTTTAATCATTCACCCTAACATCTCTCTCTCGCTCTTCCTCTCTCGCTCTCCCTCCCTCGCTCTTCAGCTCTCGCTCTATCCTCTCTGGTATGTGCCGTTACTTGATGTACCTGCCTGACTTGTACCAAACACACACACACACACACACACACACACACACACAGTATGTGTTTAAGTGCTTTGTGACCTGAATAGCGTAGGTTAAGACAGGTCTTCACAAACATCGCATCTCAGATGAAGTCAGGGCCAGAAGATTATTAAGATTAATAATTTAGACGGTTTTCTAAATCTAAATATATCTTTACATATTCGGTTAACTTACGGAATAATATGGAAGTAACTAGGGCTACAATTACAAAAAGTGATTACAATGATCATTTATTATTAAATCATTACGATAATAAACAAAAAAGGTGTGATACCAGAACCAGACCTGTTGTTTGGCAGAATATACAAATATATTGCTGTACAACTACACTACACAATACAGTATGTCTGGTAGCTAAAGACAGCCTCTATGTCCGCTAACGAGAGCATCAGGTTAATGTTTATCAGTGGAATATAACGGATCATAACAATGCTGAATGGTCCCCTCAGAGCCGACCTATTGCGATATCTAGCACGCCTTAGGTAAACTCTCTGTCACACACACACACACACACACAGGCACGTACTATCCTTATCAAAAACACACTCTGCTGGTAATGTGTTTGATAAGGACAGCCCGTGGTTTTGAAGGGTACGATTCGGAAGTCTAAACAGGGCCAGTGGAGAGGAGAGCCACAGCACGCCGAAACCGTTTTCTGAATCCATTGACACTCTTCAGTACAAAGCTGGGTGGGGTTAAGACAAACAATGGGGCCTATCCATGGAGCAGACCCCAACCCTATACACACACACAGACACACATTCACACACCCATACGCACACACACACACACACACACACGCACACACACACCCTTGCCTTCCAGTTTATTGTGTGTGAGCAGAAGGAGGGAAAAAGCAAACAACACATGAGATTATCGGCCAATAGGACGCAGAGAGCTGTCACAAAACCAGGAAGAAGAAATACAGGATTTAAAAACGATGCATATATTACAACCTCCCCCCCCACCCCCACCCCCCCACACACACACACACACACACTACCCTCAACTGCAGGCTAGCATGAATGGCTGAACATCTGAAACCCTGACGTGATTCTTAGCAGACATCCAATCCGTCTGGGACTTTGTTTAAGACAACCCAAGCTTAACAAGCGACAAACTTCACATCTTAGTCCAACAACTCTTCCTCCCCCTTCCCAGCGTCCAGCAAGCAGAATGAATGCCAGCCTTGATGTCCACTCATATAAACTCGGTGTGCCATCGACCCCCGGGTGCTGGGTGCGACTCTGGATGCTTCTAGCATGTCCCCCCATCCCCCCACACTCCCGTTATACATGCCAGACACGCTCTTTGTTTGCACAAGTTTGTGTTTTAATTGTGTCCGGGGTTTTGCCTTCCGCACACGACCTCAGCGCGAACGCAACCTTTTTAATCGCCCGTCTTCACACACACACCTGTGCACACGAGCACACGCACGCGTGATCACGCCCACATGCATCTCGAGCAGCAGCTACTTCCTGGAGAAACTGCGTAGTGTTCCTCAGGCTTTATTGTTACTGTGACCCATGCACATTTGTTTTATGGCCACGATATTGGGGGGGGGGGGGGGGTATATATATAGTTATAAACTGTCTTATTAATAGACGATAACAATCTCACACAAACTTATCACTTTCACAAACTTATAATGCGACAGGTTAAGCTCTAACTAATCACACTTATCTCTACACCTATCAAAGTTAGTTTCTTTGCTATTGCTATGTATAACGCATCTATCCATTGCAATGAGTGACGCTAATGACTACTTATTTTGTTTCCTGATCTCTGAGCCACATAAGGTCATGACCAAATATGGATGTTGGCACATGCATTACATTTAGCAAACAAACTGCATAGTTACAGGCATTTGATGTGAAATACCTTTTATTCAGACGTGTGCATTTTGGGCATCCAATGCAAACGTACTTAATTTGGGCGACTCTACTAGGATTAATGGCACCCCGTTTCTCATTGTGCTGTTACATGTAATAAGGCACAATGCTCACATATTAAATATTCTAAGGAAGTTAAAAAAAAAAGTTTTGTTTGCCTCATTTCTAAATCACCGCTGGCCTGGTGGCCCGTGGTCCAGGGCTCGGTACCGGTCCAGGGCTCGGTACCGGTCCGAGGCCCGGTGGTTGAGAGCCACTGCGTCAAGTGATACTGTCTCCCGTCAGCTCACTCTGAGCGCCACATCCGTCTCTCTTGAGGCCGGTTTGTTTGGTGCAATTATGCAGTTGTGTGTCCGTTGACACAAAAATATGTGGCCCAACACAAACATATGTGCACACACACACACCCGTCCGTCCGCCCACGCACACGCACACGCGCGCACACACACACACACACACACACACACACACACACACACACACACACACACACACACACACACGCACACACAGGAGCTGCTAGGTGGAGTGTTTGGTGCTGCAGGACTGACCAGTCTGACCTGTCTAACGGTAGCAGGAGGCAAGCGTGTGTGTTGCGGTCTGCAGCCTTTTGTCATGTCACACACACACACACACACACACACAGGGATGACACACCCAGACACACGCACACACACATAGGGATGAACACATACACACACATACACGTATAGAGATTAACACACACACACACACACACACACACACAGGGATGAACACAAACATACACATATAAAGATGAATCCACCCACCCACACACACATACACACATAGGGATGAAGACACACACACACACACACACACACACACACATAGACAACAAACAAAGCTGATCACACACATTAACAAAATCAGAGTGAACAGTGCTGCCTGGCATAAAGGCACTCCAGCTCAATACATGGAAGGCTTTACCCAGAGAAGTGATCTGAGTAGTAGTCGTAGTAGAAATACACACACACACAGACAAACACAGTTGTGTCATCGTTACACTTTATTACATCAGCTCTTTCTGATCATGACGTTTGAGAAGTGTTTTGATCAACAATGCATGATCATGTATGACTGATTTGTCATACATGATCATGCTTCTTGAATCTCCCTGCAACTGCTTTCTCTGCCTCTCTCTCATTCTCTCTCTCACTGGGCTTTAATATCCAGAAATACATACAACACGTGATGCTCCAGAATTTGAATGAAGAGCATGTTAATCAACGATCACTCTCTCTCTCTCTGTGTCAGGGTCGTTCTTCCCCCAGGTCAGTGTGATGGTGGAGTTGGAGGCCAGCCTAGCCGAGGTGGCTCCTCTGTGCCTGATCACGCGCCGGGCCCCCCCCAGCGAGACCTCCCCGCTGCAGGCCATGCTGCCCGCCAGCACCCTGCTGGGACAGCCCCCCCTCTGCTCCTCCCCCACCCACACACCCTGGCAGCAGCAGCAGCAGGAGGAGCAGGAGGTGAAGCCGGAGGTCAGAATCAGGTCGAAGGTCAACTCCACATACGTGCGCTCTAAGATCAAGGTGGGCCCTGTGTGTGTGTGTGTGTGTATGTGAGAGACTTATTAATCAATAGTTAAATGGCAGAACCAGGTGGTTAGTAAAGATGGTCTCTTTAGATTGATGAAATAACATTTTCTCTCCCTCTCCCTCCATCAGGTGACTACGGGTCTCTTTCCAGAAGACTCCTTGCCCCCTTCCCTCCCCCTGCCTCCTCCTCCTCCTCCTACTCTTCCACCTTGCTCTTCTCCTTGCTCCTCCCATGACGTCACCATGTCTCCGGTCAAAGTGGCGACGAGCAGTCCTGCCACGACCACCACCTCAGAGCAGGGTCAAGGTTCATTAGGAGGAGCTACAGGGCCATACATGTGCGAGGTAAGCAGTGATTTACACTAAATATGTTGCAAATAAAGTATCTTTTGGGTGAAGGATAGGGTTGGGGTGTTTGACTCGCAACTGAAAGGTTGTGGGTTCGATCCCCAAAGCTCCACAGGCTTCCTATAGACAACGTAAATACAGTACATACCAAACAGTACAAAAAAGATAGTGATGAACCAGATAGATTTCTTAGTGTTGTTAGCAAGCTAAATGAACATGCTATGAATGTGTGTGTGTGTGTGTGTGTGTGTGTGTGTGTGTGTGTGTGTGTGTGTGTGTGTGTGTGTGTGTGTGTGTGTGTGTGTGTGTGTGTGTGTGTGTGTGTGTGTGTGTGTAGGTGTGTCAGAAGGGTTTCCAGTACCAGAGGATGCTCAACCGTCACATCAAGTGTCACAACGAGAGCAAGAGACACCTCTGCACCTTCTGCGGCAAGGGGTTCAACGACACGTTCGACCTCAAGAGACACGTCCGCACACACACAGGTACCACGCACACACTCACACACACACACACACACAGGTACCACGCACACACACCCACACACACACACACACACACACACACACACACACACACACACAGGTACCACGCACACACACACACACACACACACACAGGTACCACACACACACACACACACACAGGTACCACGCACACACACCCACACACCCACACACACACACCACACACACACACACACACCCACACACACACACACACACACACACACACACACACACACACAGGTACCACACACACACACACACACACACACACACACAGGTACCACACACACACACACAGGTACCACGCACACACACCCACACACCCACACACACACACACACACACACACACACACACACACACACACACACACACACACACACACACACCACACACAGGTACCACGCACACACACCCACACTCACACACCACGAACACACACACACACACACACACACACAGGTACCACACACACACACCCACACACACACACACACACAGGTACCACGCACACACACCCACACTCACACACCACACACACACACACACACACACACACACACACAGGTACCCCGCACACATACACACAGGTACCACGCACACGCACGCACACACACACACACGCACGCACGCACGCACGCACGCACGCACGCAAGCACGCATGCACACACACACACACACGCAAGCACGCATGCACACACACACACACACACAGGTACCACGCACACACACGCAAGCACGCATGCACACACACACCCACACAGGTACCACGCACACAAAGAAATGAGACTTCACTACGACAGTGGTCGTTTCAGATATTATGAATATGATTAATATGTTTATTATGAGGTCAGGGAATGGATGCTTGGCTGCTACTGAATATCTACATTTACATTTAGGGCATTTAGCAGATGCTTTTATCCAAAGCGACTTACAAAGAGTACATTTGTCATAAGAAGGTGAAACATTTCATTGCTGCTAATACAGTAAGAAAGTCACCAGGACAAGTTTCAAGCATTTCAATTGCTAGGTTAACCATTGCTAGTATACAATGGTTAACCTAGCAATTGAAATGCTTGAAACCTTCTTGAACGTCTTCATCATCTCTGCCTCCTCCCTTCACCAACTCTCCATCTCCCCCCCCAACCCACCCAGGCGTGCGTCCCTACAAGTGCAGTCTGTGCGACAAGGCGTTCACGCAGCGCTGCTCGCTGGAGTCCCACATGAAGAAGATCCATGGCGTGAGCCAGAAGTACGCCTACAAGGAGCGCCGCAACAAGCTGTACGTGTGCGAGGAGTGCGGCCACACGGCCGGGACCCAGGACCAGCTGCTGCTGCACCTCCAGGCCCAGCACCCTGACAGCGCCTGCCTGCGCAGCAAGGTGACCCGCAGGAGCTGCCGGGGGCAGGACGGACAAGAGGGCGAGGAGGAAGGGGAGGGCCGGGAGGACGAGGGGTCGCGACCCGGGTCCCCCCGCGGGGCGGAGAGCGATGACACCATCGGGTCTACGGGGCAGTGAACACCACCCATTTGTGTGTGTGTGTGTGTGTGCGTGTGTGTGTGTGAAAGGATGAACGTGATATAAATACATTGGACGGATGGAGGGATTCATAGAGGGAGGGATGTGTGAATGGGTGAGGGCTCGTTGGTGTTGTATATTTATATGGATTCAGAAGAAATTATGCCTTGAATGAGATTATGAAAAACATTCAGCCAAAGTGTAAAGAGTGTCCAGCCATAGTGAGACCGTATAAACCTGCTGTGTGTAAATATGCTTCTCTATGGCTCCTTTTGTACAGACAAGTGACGTTTTCTATGAATATTATCAATGAAAGGGAGTAATATATTGTGCAAAAATATCTTTTGGATAGTTCTTTATTCCATGTGTACTCAAAGCAGTTGTACATTAAGAGTTATACCTTATGTGCCTGCTTGGTTTTGAAATGATCAATAAACAATGACTTATCAAAATGATCACATTTTTGCCCTTTTTTTTTTTTAAAGTTAATTTGTTCTTGAATATTTTTTTTTCATGGTAATTTTCATGGTTTAATTTGTCAACTGTTTTTGCAGTCAATGCCGATTAAATTAGAGATAGGGTAGAGAATAGTAGGTAGAGCAAGAGGGAGTTGGGGAGGTTGCCTCTGTGGGTTTGAATTCCTGCTCCGTGTCGGGTCTTGTCGGAGGAATCCTTCGTGCATGCTGCGGCTTCCCGAGCGCTTAACGGTACCCGGGGCGGTTTTAAAAGGTGACTAAATAACGGTCTCACCTCGGGTACCAATAACCACATGGAATGAGCATGTTTACCAGGACCCAGCGGATATCTTAGTGTGTAGGCCTACATGATGCAACTCCACTGCTCTAAGGCGTTCAAGGACAAAGTGTCGCTATCAGGTCGTACGTAATATAATTTGTTATCTATTCATTAGCTTAATCAGCTTTATCAGGACAGGACAGTAACAGTTCAAAGATAAAAAAAAAAAAAAAATCAGTGTGAATTTAAATGCAAAAATTCAATGTAATCATTACAGACAGCCGAGGTAGACATTATAAACAGCGGTTATTCAATTAAAAACAATTAAACTGAATCAATAAAAATTTGTAGGCTACTTAATTTAAAATTTTACTAAATTACCTGTATTTATATTGCATATGATTTGAGATGTTTTTTTTCGAACGTATGTTTTATTTAACATCCCGTACCGTGCCTATGTGCAACAAAAGTTTTCTGATTCTGATTCAAACGCTAGGCTGCGCCTCCGCACCACATCTGCTTCGGCGTTACTTTCTGTACACGTGACACTCGCGGATGGACACGTGACATCAACAAGGAAGTGAGGGGGATCTTCGAACGCACGGCGCGCTGCGGCTGTGTTGTGTTTAAATGAACACAAAAATTACCTCTGGCCTATGCACGTTCCACGGTAACTCACGCCGAATTGACCTTCTTCGTGCAAACATCATGCATGCGTCTCATGCGTCTCTTACGTCTCTTACGCTAACTATTGCCGATCAACGTGCATGTTACAAATACATACGAGCGTTTTGTTGCTCCACATCAGTCATGTTTATCCTTATAATATTGTTGTCATTTTTCCCATTAGATAAACGGTATGCCCGCACCGGAACCGGTCCGGATGGGCCGGAAGCGAGCGCTCCCGTCCTGTCCTAACCCGCTGTTTCTCCAGTGGCTCACAGAGCTACGGGACCAGGCCCGCGAGAGGGGGCTTAAAACTCATCACGTTTACAACAAAGTATGACCTCTATCATCACTATACCTTCTCCATTTAGCTCATTATGGGACGACGAGTTTGCATTGCTCAGACACAATTCGGCTGTTTCACATTAGTTTAGGATAAATTGAGTTGACCTGTGTGCAGGCGCGTCGTTAGCCCTGGGCAGTCGGGGCTATAGCCCATGATCTTTAGGGAATAGCCCCGGATCTCTGTGCCGTTGAATAAAAAAAACACCATAATAATGATGAAAATCAGTGGCGATGCTTGACCTTTTTTGGTCTAACTTGCCTTAGCCCACGATCGTTTCGTCCTCAAATCTACGATATTCAAAATCCCAAATACCCCCCTCGTAGCCCGACCAAAAGTCAGAACCTAGAATCGCCCCAGACTTCTCTGCTGCAGCCCAGGATGTTTTCAAGTACTAGCAACGCCCCTTCCTGTGTGAGAAGAAGTTTGCATTTAAACCAGAAGAATTCAAAATATCTATGCTACCCTTTGTGATTACTGTTCTGGAGAAACTAGGCTGTGCAGGACTATGGCTGTTCCTGTAACTACTCTGAACCGGGTCCAGTTGTTCTGAGAAACTCTGCTTTGCCACACAATGTGAATGTGTCAGTATATATTGATGCAGGGTCTTTTGTTTTTCAGGCCATCGGTTCTCTGCTGAAGTACCCCTTACCCCTGCAGAACGGCCGTGAAGCCAAGATCCTCCAGAACTTTGGAGATGGGATTTGTAAACTTCTGGATGAAAAACTACAGCGCTTCTACAAAGAGCATGGTCCGTATTTACTTGTACTACTTGTGTTATTCACAGGGAATAGTTCAGGAGCAGCTACTGATTAGGGGGGCATCTTGCTCTAGGATGCCAACAGGTAGACCGGACCTTCCAACAAAAAACACTGGGCCGGTGGGTAAAATGGCGCTAGAGGAGAACCTGTGTTGATTTTGGAAGGGAAGGCAAGCCAAAGAAGACCTGCTGCCGAACGCACTCCACCAGTCATTAAAAGTGTTCACTGTCTCCTCCTCAGGTCCAGACACACCCATCCACTCTCTGCCTGAAGCAGTGCTCCCTGCTGGACAACCTGACAACAACAGCCTAGCACCCCATAGGAAGGTGTGCGTGCGTGTTGAATGTGAATCTTAAAATGATGGTTCGGAGTAAAATTCACCCTGAGGTAATTTCCACCAAAAATCCAGCCAAATACCCCCTCAGATGCATTTTTAGCGACGGCCAATACGGTCAACTCAACACTCCATCTAATTTCAAGTATTCAATTATTCCAGTTGTCAATACATTTTGATGGAGTGTTGAATTCACTAACCTTTTCCTTACACATGTGAGTTTTGAAGAGGACTTTTACGAACTTATCCGGAAAGACGGAAGAGACGTCGACGCAGCGGTAGCCTTAGCAACAGCTAGTTGAAGCTATCAGAAAAGTGCTCTTTTAAATAAACTGGTGTACTTTTAAACTTTAAAATGCCTCGTTTTGTGAGTACAGACCATATATGTACTACTACAGAAGTTGGGTAACAATCCATGCATTATTAGTGGGGTAATTTACGAGCTTATACCCCTAAACTTGATCAATATTGACCGTCGCTAAAAATGCATCTGAGGGGGTATTTGGCTGGATTATTGGTGGAAATTACCTCAGAGTGAATTTTACTCCGAACCATCACTTTAAAATGGGTCCAGGCTGATGATGTGAATGCTTGGTGCTTTCTGTCTGTCTTTGTTGTAGAACAACATCCCAAAGAAAAAGGAGAAGGAGAGGGGAGAAGGCGAGAAGAGGAAGAAGAGGGAATATGTTCCACAGAAGAGATCTGGAGGTTACGCTGTCCTGCTGACCCTCTACCGACACTCCCACGTATGTTACCTGTATCACCTGTATAAATCACCTACAGTCAGGTCCATAAATATTGGGACATCAACATAATTCTAACCTTTTTGGCTCTATACACCACCACAATGGATTTGAAATTAAACTGACAAGATGTGCTTTAACTGCAGACTATCAGGTTTAATTTGAGGGTATGTACATTCAAATCAGATGAACGGTGTAGAAATGACAACAGTTTGTATGTGTGCCTCCCACTTTTTAAGGGACCAAAAGTAATGGGACAAATTCACAATCATAAATCAAACTTTCATTTTTTAATACTTGGTTGCAAATCCTTTGCAGTCAATTACAGCCTGAAGTCTGGAACGCATAGACATCACCAGACGCTGGGTTTCATCCCTGGTGATGCTCTGCCAGGCCTCTAATGCAACTGTCTTCAGTTCCTGCTTGTTCTTGGGGCATTTTCCCTTCAGTTTTGTCTTCAACAAGTGAAATGCATGCTCAATCGGATTCAGGTCAGGTGATTGACTTGGCCATTGCATAACATTCCACTTCTTTGCCTTAAAAAACTCTTTGGTTGCTTTCGCAGTATGCTTTGGGTCATTGTCCATCTGCACTATGAAGCGCCGTCCAATGAGTTGTGAAGCATTTGACTGAATATGAGCAGATAATATTGCCCGAAACACTTCAGAATTCATCCTGCTGCTTTTGTCAGTAGTCACATCATCAATAAATACAAGGGAACCAGTTCCATTGGCAGCCATACATGCCCACGCCATGACACTACCACCACCATGCTTCACTGATGAGGTGGTATGCTTTGGATCATGAGCAGTTCCTTTCCTTCTCCATACTCTTCTCTTCCCATCACTCTGGTACAAGTTGATCTTTGTCTCATCTGTCCATAGGATGTTGTTCCAGAACTGTGAAGGCTTTTTTAGGTGTTGTTTGGCAAACTGTAGTCTGGCCTTCCTGTTTTTGAGGCTCACCAATGGTTTACATCTTGTGGTGAACCCTCTGTATTCACTCTGGTGAAGTCGTCTCTTGATTGTTGACTTTGACACACACACACCTGCCTCCTGGAGAGTGTTCTTGATCTGGCCAACTGTTGTGAAGGGGTTTTTCTTCACCAGGGAAAGAATTCTTCGGTCATCCACTACAGTTGTTTTCCGTGGTCTTCCGGGTCTTTTGGTGTTGCTGAGCTCACCGGTGCGTTCTTTCTTTTTAACAATGTTCCAAACAGTTGATTTGGCCACGCCTAATGTTTTTGCTATCTCTCTGATGGGTTTGTTCTGATTTTTCAGCCTAATGATGGCTTGCTTCACTGATAGTGACAGCTCTTTGGATCTCATATTGAGAGTTGACAGCAACAGATTCCAAATGCAAATAGCACACTTGAAATGAACTCTTTTATCTGCTGCTTGTAAATGGGATAATGATGGAATAACACACACCTGGCCATGGAACAGCTGAGCAGCCAATTGTCCCATTGCTTTTGGTCCCTTAAAAAGTGGGAGGCACACATACAAACTGTTGTAATTCCTACACCGTTCACCTGATTTGGATGTAAATACCCTCAAATTAAAGCTGAAAGTCTGCAGTTTAAGCACATCTTGTTCATTTCATTTCAAATCCATTGTGGTGGTGTAT
This sequence comes from Urophycis tenuis, assembly GCA_036785325.1. Lineage (NCBI taxonomy): Eukaryota > Metazoa > Chordata > Actinopteri > Gadiformes > Phycidae > Urophycis > Urophycis tenuis. Next base: position 172,782 of record JAXIVH010000082.1, on the reverse strand, counting down.
AGAGTCAAAAAGGTTAGAATTGTGTCGATGTCCCAATATTTATGGACCTGACTGTATATGTTACCTGTACAGCTGATATCACCTGTCATGTATCACCAGTTTAGAGGATGGACACCCGACCCGAGCCTGACGGGACCCAACGGTCCCAAATATTTAGAAATTATGCTTGGGTTCGGGTCAGGCTCGGTCACATCTGCGCGATTTAAAATAGTAAATTTACCCGTGCGTTAACCCGCGCATGTTGCGCTCATCTGTTTGTTGACATTTTCTAAATGCCTTGCAGTTGCTTAATAAAGGCAGGTTTTCATAAACACAGACGTAAATGTGTCATTAGTATAAAAAATTGACTTTAACTGTGTCGGGTTCGGACATAAAAAGCTTGATGCCTGTTGGGCTCGGGTTGGGTTCGGTTACTGTTCTATTGGACGCAGGCCGGGCTCGGATAGAAAACTCTGGCTCAATCCACACTCTACACCAGTTCATCACCTGTATATATATATATGCTGTGCATACATATCACCCGCAGATTCCAGGTGATAAAGGGTACATGTTCAAGATGGAGCTGCAGAACGAAGCCCAGCTCCTCTGTGACAAATCATTCACAGCGGTAGGATGCACGCACACAACAATTGTTTTCAATTTGTACCCTTTTTAAGGGAGTACAATTCTTTCTTCTCATACCTCACAAATTTATAATACTTATCTTTGTTTTGTTCTGTGCAGCCAGATCTAGGTAGTAAATACACAGCCTGGTCTTCTGTCAGCACCCTGATCAAGAGAGACCTGGTGGTGAAGACGCACAACCCTGCAAGGTACGCATGCACGCACACACGCATGCGTGCACACACACACACACACACACACACACACACACACACACACACACACACACACACACACACACACACACACACACACACACACACACACACACACACACACACACACTCTCTCTCTCTCTCCAGATATTCTCTGTCAGAGGAGGGCTCTTCTCTGGCCGAGAGACTGGCATCAGAGGAGCAGGGGAGCAGCAGTGGTCAGGAACAGAGGGATGGAGGGAGGGAAAGGAGCGAGGAGGAGGAGGATGGTCTCGGCTTGGTGGACCTCACGGTCAGTGATCAAGAGGAGGATGGCCTTACTGCGTAAGTGTTTACCCAACCCCGCAATGATGGACACCTGCTCTAGCTTAGCCTTCATTCCTGTTCCCTTCCCCCTAGGCCTGCCCCTCGCCGACCAGCCTGTGTGTCCCAGGCAGGAGGTGAGGCTGCTGGGCCGAGTGTGTCAGGAAAGGCCCAGGCTTCAGAGATGAGCAGTGGGAGGCAAAGTGGAGGCCGTCTACTCCGAGGAAACTATGACATAATCCTCTGTGTGGACTTCATAGAAACTACAGGGTAAGGTGATGATGTTGATGATTGTGTGTGTGTGTGTTGATGATGGCGCATGTGTTTGTGTGTGTGTGTGTTGATATATACTGTATATATATATATATAGAGGTAGGAACCACTGTAAGCAGGACCTGGTCGAAGAGCTCCAGAGGAACGGTGTGACCTTTGATGTCAGGAAGTTAAACGTGGGAGACTTCCTGTGGGTGGCCCGGGAGCGAGTAGCACCTGTACCAGGTAAAGTCTCTCTCTCTCTCTCTCTCTGTCTCTCTCTCTCTCTCGTACTGAAATCCAGACATGCACACACACGCTCCTGTATGCTGCAGGTCAGCTGCGTGCACCCGTTGCCATGGAGCTGGTCCTAGATTACATCATCGAGAGGAAGAGGATGGACGACCTGTGTGGGAGCATCATCGACGGACGCTTCCGGGAGCAGAAAGTGTGTGTCTGTCTTCCTGCCTGTCTGTCTGACCGTTCGTGTGTCTGTCCCGACATAAAACTCATCCTCTTTGGGCGTTATTGACAGTACAATCTCTCTCTCTCTCTCTCTCTCAGTTCCGTCTGAAGAGGTGTGGCCTGTCCAGACCCATCTACCTGGTGGAAGAGTGTGGAGCCGCAGCCTCACACATGAGTTTACCTGAAGCTACACTACAACAAGCCATCATCAATACACAGGTACACACACACACACAGTCAACATTTCAGTGCAATGTATATTTTGTTTTGTAAAACATACAACATGCTACAGCATAACTGTGTGTGTGGGGATCAGGTAGTGGATGGCTTCTTTGTGAAGAGGGTTCAGGATGTGAGAGAGTCTGCAGCCTACCTGACATTCATGACCCGGTACCTGACTAGACTCTACCAGGTAACATCACACCAGATACCTGAAAACCGTTCTAGCTTCACAAACATCACACAATTCCACACCCTCAACGAAAGAAACTGACTGAAACTAACTAACCAAGTCAGTTGGTTAGTTAGTGAGTTAACCGAGTCAGTCAAGCTGTCCTCATCGTCCTTCCCCTCTCTCCAGGACTGTACCTTGGAGTGTCGCTCCAGGGAGCTGGAGGGAGATGGAGAGATGAAACCCTCCCTCCACTCCTCATCCACCCCCTCCCTCTCTCTCCTCTCCTTCGCAGAGTTCAACTACGGAGCAATCAAGAACAAGGTGTGTGAAAAAAAAAAAAACCTTTGGAAGCAAATATGATCATTTAACATTGTCCATGTTAAAGATATTGTGTGTGTGTGTTCTAGTCTCAGACGGTTAGAGAAGTCTTCGCCAGGCAGTTGATGCAGATCAGCGGTTTGTCTGGAGACAAAGCAGCCGCCATTCTGGCTCAATACCCAACCCCTTGCAGGTAACACTCACTAATGGTAACACCCTCTACAGGTAAACAAGACACATTAACAGTAACACATTTCTCCCTCTGTCCAGTCTGCTGTCTGCGTACGAGTCCTGCCCCAGCGAAGCAGGCCGAGAGAAGCTAATCTCCAACATCAGATATGGGAAACTGAACAGGTGTTTGTAGTACCTACGTGGAATCCATCTCACTGTTGAATTATATTCTTTGCTACCTACTGCAGTGGGCAGTATGCATGGGCTACCTGACAACACACAAAATTCTGATTCCTTTGGATTACCAATTCTGGTGTGTTCAGAGATTTGCAGTTCAAAATCTGCTCCACCTCCTGTATTAACAGAATGAATGTCTGGTTCTAAATGTTCTGGTTCCTAATATTGTCTGTTCTTGTGTTGAAGGAACATCGGACCAGCGCTGAGCAGAACCGTGTCCCAACTCTACTGCACACGAGGACCGCTTTCGTAGCACACACACACACACACTACCCCCTTAATATGTCTGTCATGTTCTGAATCCACTGAGTAACACTCACTGGAATGAACATCTTCATGTTGTCACTGACAACGTGTGTTACAGTAGCTGCTGCTGAACGCAGACCGTTGCCATCTCACTTAAACATGCTTATGTTGTTTATATTGTTGTATATTTTTTCAATAAAGGGGCTGGTCTTGCCCACTGTTGTTGTGGTAGTGATGTTGCGAGTGAACGTTAGCAATGGAGAGGTACAGAGTATCTAGATTTGGATGACGGATAACGTAACGGTTAAATGTAACTAACGCGGTTAGGGATATATAATTGCAGTAGTATTACGTAATCTTAATTATTTTATTATAACTAGGCCTTCTGTCTTATACTGTCGTCTGTAAATTCCAAAGTCACCTATTTATGCAGTTTGCCAAATATGTTGGCGTGCTGTTGGTTTATTGGTTATTGTCCTCAAGATTTAATGAAGATTTAAAAGTTCACAAGTCCAAGAACAAATCGCTCAATTAGTATCATAGCAGAGAGATGCACTTTATTGTTGTTCATGTACTCAACTTTAGTCACACACACTCACACATATAAATAGCATTTTGATGGCTAGAGGCTAAGATCAGATCTGGACATGTGATCCCGCTCCAGAACTTCACAATAAAAGTTCCAGACAGCCAGCTTTCATCGCAGTTTAATATGCATGTCAATTATATGTGATTTACATTTTGATTACTGTTGTACATTACATTGATGTTATTTTGGTCAAATATATAAATATATCTCAGAAACATACAGCACAACCAAGTCAAACACAGTCAAGCTTTAATATGAAAGTCCAGTCAGAAGGATCTAAAGTTTGCTCTCATAAAAGACTATCTCCTTCTCTGGACCAATCGCACCTCTCTCCTTAGGCGGGGCTCCGCCCACTGACTCATCTGGAAATGAAGGGTCATGGAAAGAAAGTTACACAGTAGACAATATGAGTCCACCCCCATGGGATAATAAAGTTGTGTGTATGTGTGTGTGTATTTCTATGTGTGTACCTCCATAATATTCTTCCAATACATTTGACATTTTAAATCTGTGTGTACATGTATATATGTGTGTGTACCTTGAAGTGTTCTGTCTGTGTGTGTGTGAGTATGTATAATGGTTGTGTGTATGTGAGTGTATATTAGTGTGTGTGTGTACCTGGGAGTGTTCTGTCTGTGTGTGTGAGTATGTATAATGGTTGTGTGTATGTGAGTGTATATGAGTGTGTGTGTGTGTACCTGGGAGTGTTCTGTTTGTGTGTGTGAGTATGTATAAGAATGTGTGTGTGTGTACCTGGGAGTGTTCTGTCTTGTGTGTGTGTTGTGTGTATGTGAGTGTATATGAGTGTGTGTGTGTGTGTGTGTCTGAGTATGTATAATGGTTGTGTATGTGAGTGTGTGTGTACCTGGGAGTGTTCTGTCTGTGTTTGTGAGTATGTATAATGGTTGTGTGTATGTGAGTGTATGAATGTGTGTGTGTGTGTGTGTGTGTGTGTGTGTGTGTGTGTGTGTGTGTGTGTGTGTGTGTGTGTACCTGTGAGTGTATGAGTATGTATAATGGTTGTGTGTGTGTGTGTGTGTACCTGGGAGTGTTCTGTCTGTGTGTGTGAGTATGTATAATGGTTGTGTGTGTGTGTGTGTGTGTGTGTGTGTGTGTGTGTGTGTGTGTGTGTGTGTGTGTGTGTGTGTGTGTGTGTGTGTGTGTGTGTGTGTGTACCTGGGAGTGTTCTGTGCAGCATGCGGGGACCGGCCAGGCCGATGCCCAGGGCCCCTATGGGAGCGGTGATGAGGATGGCTAGCACGGCTAGCGTTAGCACGTCCTGACCGTAGCCAATCAGCTGTTCGTCCCCCCCCTCACGCGCCATGTCCAGGGCCTTGGAGCCGATGGCCGCCTGCACAAACACACACTTCGTTATTGTCCTGAAAAAGCCTGTTGCTATTCATCAAAACAAAACACACACACCTGCACAGTGGCTTTTGGCAACCAGGCAACAGCGATGAAGAGTTTCTCCCGCAGGTTGAAGCCAGCCCAGTGAACCAGCACGTAGGTGACCAGCAGCCGAAGAACCAGACCCAGAGCGATGCACGCTACACCTAGGCCTGAGAAAGACAGACAGGTGAGAGAGACAGACAGGGGGAGAGAGAGACAGACAGGGGGAGAGAGTGAGAAAGAGAAAAAGGAAACCCACCCAGGACAAGAAACAAACCTACCCACGGTTTTAGCGCTTAGCGTTGCTATGGTGATCTCTGCACCAATCAGACCAAAGAGGAGGGGCTGGAAGATGTCCCAGGATCGGCCCACCAGGGCCGCAACTGGGACCTGTAAAATATGCACACACTTAACAACTCCTTCCATTACTTCACAGCACTTCAGAATATTTCACAGACCACCTCCAGGTGCTTTCACCTTGTCCGTTTTCCAGGCCAGAGCCGCCAGGAAGGAGAGGACCAGGGTGGACAGACCGCCTGCCCCGGCGAAGCCCACCACATGACTGAAGAACACGGAGAAGATAGACAGGCCCAGGAGCATGGTGCCTCTCCTCACCACCACGTCCTCCTGGAGACAGACAGACAGGCAGACAGACAGACAGGAAGTATGACAGACAGACCTAATGATAAAGTATGACAGACAGAGTGAGTGAAAGGTAGACAGACAGACAGGAAGTATGACAGACAGACCTAATGATAAAGTATGACAGACATAGTGAGTGAAAGGTAGACAGACCTAATGATAAAGTATGACAGACAGAGTGAGTGAAAGGTAGACAGACAGACAGACAGGAAGTATGACAGACAGACCTAATGATAAAGTATGACAGACAGAGTGAGTGAAAGGTAGACAGACAATGATAAAGTATGACAGACAGAGTGAGTGAAAGGTAGACAGACAGTAATAAAGTATGACAGACAGAGTGAGTGAAAGGCAGACAGACAGTAATAAAGTATGACAGACAGAGTGAGTGAAAGGTAGACAGACAGTGATAAAGTATGACAGACAGAATGAATGTCAGACAGACAAGTAAACAAACAGACAACAATAAAGTATGACAGCCAGTTAAACAGACAGACAGTAAGACAGAAAAGTCATAAAGAAGAAGAACTACTCTTAAAGTATGACAGACTGAGTGCCAGAGAGACAGACAGACCTGGTCGTCGCTAGGGAACCAGCTGATGAAGGCCCCAAGGATGAGCCCGGCCACCATGCCTCCCACCACCTCCAGCACCCCCTTCAGCAAGTTCATCCACGTGGAGCCTGTAGCCACGCCATCATCACAGTAGTCACAGACACGCCGTCATAGCAACACATCACATGGTGCACTGAGAACAGTGACACCACTGCTGTTTACATGTGCTTAGCGTGTGTGTGTGTGTATACTATATATATATGCTAAAGACACACCATCATCACAATAATAATACCTTCATCACACAGACACACCATCACGGCCACAACACATCACATAGTGCATTGGGAATACTGACCACACCACTGTTTTTAGTGTGTGTGTATATATATATAGTATATTACCGGTGGAGAATCAAATATATCAACAGTATATTTATAGTAGGTATAAATATAGTATAGTTAAGTCCGGCAGTATAGTACCAGTGGAGAAGGCCATGCCCAGACAGGTGGAGAAGCCGGTGATAGCCAGGATGTCATCAAAGCTTCCAGCAGCCATGAGCAGAGTGGGGATTCCCTTCTCCACCCCGTAGCCCTCCTTCTGTAGCAGCAGCATGGAGGGCACCACGACGGCCGGGGACACCGCAGCCAGCACAAACCTGCAGGGCAGAGACAGAGAGAGAGTTACTCAGGGCAGTATAACCTTATTGTGACTTAAACCTCGAAAACACAGAGAGAGAGAGAGAGAGAGAGAGAGAGAGAGAGAGAGAGAGAGAGAGAGAGAGAGAGTGCGTATGAGTGTGTGTTGTGTTTCCTACCCCAATATGAAGCCCCACACCCAGGGCAGGCCCAGAAGGAAGTGTGAAACCACGGCGACCATGCAGGCTTCCACCATGCAGGGGCCAACGGCCACACGTATACACACTGCTTTGAGACGCTGCAGAGCCTGCAACACACACACACACACACACACACACACACACATTAAACATAGGGGGAGGTCAGTGTAGTGGTGAGGGTTTGACTCCCAGCTGAAAGGTTCTGGGTTCGAAGCCCCAATGTCCTCAATCTACCGATCAAGACATCCTCTAACCTCCACCTGCCTAACCTGTATCTGATCGTGGACACGGGCCTTAGGAGGGCTAAGTAGCGATATTCAGTGTGTGTTCTCTGCGTACCGAAGGATCCAAGCCCAGTCCGGCTCGGGTCAGTATGACGGCCAGAGCGATGTTCCTGAGGGCAGCCGACCAGTGGGTGTCGATGTAGACCGCAGTCGTCACGTAGGGAACGTTACGCAGGACTAGACCTGCCAGCAGCATGCCTACACACGCACGCACGCACGCACGCACGCACACACACACACACACACACACAGGAGAGGATGAAATTAGACACATAGAGGATAGAAAGGGGAGAGAGGATGGGAGGAGAGGAGAGGACCGGGTGTCCTGGGTCATACCAAGTAGAGGGGGGAACGGGGGTAGGGTGGGCAGCTGGACCATCCCCACCAACTTTCCTCCCAGCACGGCGCTGATGAAGAGGATGGTGATGCCGAAGAGGTTCCCCCCCGGCAGACACTCAGTCCCTGTTATAGACCACACCACTCCGAACAGCAGGGCGAGCAGACACACTGTGGGGGGTGGATATTATTATCAATTAGCCGATAAATAAAGCCCTGCTTGAAGAACATACTTGTGTGTACGGTTGTCTGTGTGTGTATGTGTGAGTGAGTATGTGTGGGTGAGTTTGTGCAAGTGAGCGAGTGACCGAGTGTGTGAGTGCTTGCGTGCGAGCGAGTGTGCAAGTGAGTGAGTGTGTGTGTGTCTGAGTGAGTGAGTGAGTGAGTGAGTGAGTGAGTGCGTGCGTGCGTGCGTGAGTGAGTGAGTGAGTGAGTGAGTGAGTGCGTGTGAATGATTGAGTGCGTGAGTGAGTGAGTGAGTGAGTACGAGCAAGCGAGTGAGCGAGCGAGTGAGTGCAGTAATGAGTGAGTGTGTGCAAGTGAGTGAGTGAGTAAGTGAGTCCAAGTGAGTGAATGAGTGCAAGTGAGTGAGTGAGTGAGTGAGTGCGGGTGAGTGAGTGAGTGAGTGAGTGAGTGAGTGAGTGAGTGAGTGTGTGTGTACTCTTGGTGACGATCAGGTTGAGGAGGCCTCGGGGTCTCGGACATCGCTCAGCCAGAGTGGCACAGCAGGAGGAAGACTCTGGCACAGACACCTTCATCACACACACACACACACACACACACAGACCCCCAAAAAAGAAGGTGTAAATCATGCTATATTTGAATTCACCCGTGACATGACCTTCACACATGCTCACATTTAGTCACATAGCTCATAAGTGAGTCTAAGAACAAACAAAGCGTACGATCGAATAGAATACAATGAATATGCTATAAAGTCTGTGTGTGTGTGTGTGCGTGCGTGCGTGCGTGCGTGCGTGTGTGCGTGTGTGTGAGCGTGTTTGCGTGTTTGCGTGTTTGTGTGGTTGTTTGTGTGCGTGACAGACCTCTTGTGCAGCCGGATTCCCTTCCTTCTTCTCCTCCATGTTCTCTCTTTCTCTCTCTCTCTCTCTCTGTCTCCTGTCCTTCTCTTCTCTAGACAGAAAGAGACATAGAGAGCGAGAGAGAGAGAGTAAGCGTTGGTCTGCACTTTGACCTTTCAACTTTTTCCCACAGTGAGGGAGAGGGGGAGGGAGGGGTGAGGTGAAGGGAGGGAGTAGGAAAGAGGAAGATAAGAGGAACGAGTGGTAAACAGTGTGAAATAAACGACAGCCATGTGTGTTTTCATGTCAATCAGCGCTTAAACACACACAAACATACTGTTACACACACACACACACACACACACACAGTCACTCTTTCCTCACAATACCTTCTGATGTAAACCAATCTATCTCTCCCTCTCTCCCCCTCTGCTCCTTTCATCTCCCCCACCTTTCTTTACCTCCCCCCTGTACATGTTCTCTTTTGAGTTTTATCTAAAATGTCCACTAGATCGTCCACCTTCCTCATTCTGCTTCCTCCCCACCTCCCTCCGTCTTCTCCATCTCAATTCAATTCAAGATGTTTCATTGGCATGTAACTTCCAAAACCGACGTTGTTATCAACGTGACCCAAGAGCAAGTCCCGATGAGAACCACAAACAAAACACAGGAACAACAACTATTAAGTAAGGAGGACGGTGTAAGATTCTCTCTCTCTCTTTAATTCATCCCGGCAATGATTAAGCCGAGAGAGATTCAGCAGAATAGCTTCATACGTGAACTCACTCGCCCTCTCTCTCTCTCACACACACACACACACACACACACACACACACGCACGTGATAATTTATTGCTGTGAAACGAGAAATCTAAAAGTCCAAAAAGAAGCATAATAATGACAGACAAAACGGTAGCAAAAGGCAGACAGATACTGTAGATAGAGGTGGCTATACAGTTCGATTTATCAATAGATAGACCTGTAGATAGAGCTGTAAATACACAGACAGATAACTAGACAGACTTACCTAGAGGGATGCAGGGTGGAGTGAACGCCTAGACTTGATGAGACACAATCAGCTGCCACCTCTCCCTCTCTTTATCTCTCTCTGGAGTCTCAGAGAGAGAGAGAGACCTTAGGTATGGCTCAAGAGAGTGCGGGAGAGAGGGAGGGCGTAAGAGAGGGAGGGAGAGGTACAGAGAGAGGGACATGTGGATGTGTTACTCTGTCATCGGGACAAACAAATTCACGTCAAGGCAACAGTTCCAAGAGGGTCACACACACACACACACGCACTCACACACACACACACACACACACACACACACACACACACACACACACACACACACACACACACACACACACACACACACACACACACACACACTCACACACACACACACACACACACACACACACACACACACACACAGGTACACCCATAGGCACACACACACTCTCGCTCACACACACTCTCGCTCACACACACCAGGTGCACAGCCCTAACAGGTGCATGCAGGCCTACCATTAAGTGGACCCGCGTTAAGTTGCGTGTGACGGACGACAGGTGCTAATGCTAGGGTGAGTTAACCTGCGCGTGTGTGTGTGTGTGCGTTTGAAACGGCTAATCAATGCATTACGCTACATTCCCCTAACAAGCAGTGCGCCACCATCGTTCACGTCTGTGCGTGTGTGTGTGTGTGTGTGTGTGTGTAGTACGAGGGGGGCACCATTGTGCTGTAATGCTGGCCTGTGTTAGCGCCTGGTGGCGCAGCGTGTTTGTTCAACAGGCAAGGTGCTTGTTGAGCTAAACCCTCCGCACACACGCAGAAAACAAGAGCATCTTTTCACTCTCTCCACCCTACCGACTGGGCCGCGGTCCAGGTGTGTGTGTGTGTTTGAAGGTCCGTTGTGTGATTGTCAAATGATTGATAAGGCTGCGGTGAGCCTGTTGAGCAATACATCATCATTTATTAATGAATGATTATTATCATGACGAGTATTTACTGAAATCACTTGCACAATACAAAACAACATGTTGATATATATATATATATATATAAAACAGTAATTATATAATTATTACAAGAATGGATCAACTTTGTAGGGTAAATTGTACAAGCAAGATATTCGCGATACATCAGACTTATTCTTCCATATGATATCTCAGACTGAAAGACAAGACATCACGAGCCAGGCTAACACTGCCAGACTCAGTGCGGAGATGTGAGCTGTCCTAGAGTCAGTGATGATTTGTGAATCCTGTTAATCATGTCG
>JAXIVH010000082.1:151646-156646 GCA_036785325.1 Urophycis tenuis | reverse complement strand
CACACTGTCTCAAACACACTATCTCAGAGACACACACTGACTCAAACAGACTATCTCAGAGACACACACTTACTCAAACACACTATCTCAGAGAGACACACTGACTCAAACACACTATCTCAGAGACACACACCGACTCAAACACATTACCTCAGAGACACACACTGACTCAAACACACTATCTCAGAGAGACACACTGACTCAAACAGACTATCTCAGAGACACACACTGACTCAAACACACTATCTCCAAGAGACACACTGACTCAAACAGACTATCTCAGAGACACACACTGACTCAAACACACTATCTCAGAGACACACACTGACTCAAACACACTATCTCAGAGACACACACTGCCTCAAACACACTATCTCAGAGACACACACTGTCTCAAACACACTATCTCAGAGACACACACTGACTCAAACACACTATCTCAGAGACACACACTGACTCAAACACACTATCTCAGAGACACACACCGACTCAAACACACTACCTCAGAGACACACACTGACTCAAACACACTATCTCAGAGACACACACTGACTCAAACACACTATCTCCAAGAGACACACTGACTCAAACAGACTATCTCAGAGACACACACTGACTCAAACACACTATCTCAGAGACACACACTGACTCAAACACACTATCTCAGAGACACACACTGCCTCAAACACACTATCCCAGAGACACACACTGTCTCAAACACACTATCTCAGAGACACACACTGACTCAAACAGACTATCTCAGAGACACACACTTACTCAAACACACTATCTCAGAGAGACACACTGACTCAAACACACTATCTCAGAGACACACACCGACTCAAACACACTACCTCAGAGACACACACTGACTCAAACACACTATCTCAGAGAGACACACTGACTCAAACAGACTATCTCAGAGACACACACTGACTCAAACACACTATCTCCAAGAGACACACTGACTCAAACAGACTATCTCAGAGACACACACTGACTCAAACACACTATCTCAGAGACACACACTGACTCAAACACACTATCTCAGAGACACACACTGCCTCAAACACACTATCTCAGAGACACACACTGTCTCAAACACACTATCTCAGAGACACACACTGACTCAAACACACTATCTCAGAGACACACACTGACTCAAACACACTATCTCAGAGACACACACCGACTCAAACACACTACCTCAGAGACACACACTGACTCAAACACACTATCTCAGAGACACACACTGACTCAAACACACTATCTCCAAGAGACACACTGACTCAAACAGACTATCTCAGAGACACACACTGACTCAAACACACTATCTCAGAGACACACACTGACTCAAACACACTATCTCAGAGACACACACTGCCTCAAATACACTATCTCAGAGACACACACTGTCTCAAACACACTATTTCAAAGACACACACTGACTCAAACACACTATCTCAGAGACACACACTGACTCAAACACACTATCTCAGAGAGACACACTGACTCAAACACACTATCTCAGAGAGACACACTGCCTGAAACACACTACCTCAGAGTCACACACTGACTCAAACACACTATCTCAGAGACACACACTGACTCAAACACACTATCTCATAGACACACACTATCTCAGAGAGACACACTGACTCAAACATACTATCTCAGAGACACACACTGACTCAAACACACTATCTCAGAGACACACACTGTCTCAAACACACTACCTCAGAGACACACACTGACTCAAACACACTATCTCAGAGACACACACTGACTCAAACACACTATCTCAGAGACACACACTGACTCAAACACACTATCTCAGAGACACACACTGTCTCACCCTTCGAAGCAGTGTGCGACAGTGAGGGCCCACTTGGGGCCAATCAGCACGCAGCCACAGATGTGGCCGCTGGCGCCGCTCTGCAGGGAGCACTGCCAGGGCCAGCGGCCGGGCCGGGACACCCGGCCACCCAGGATCCTCTTTCTACGGTGAGGAGACCCCCGCGGGGCGGTGGGACGTACCCCACAGTCTGAGAGAGAGAGAGAGAGAGAGAGAGAGAGAGAGAGAGAGAGAGAGAGAGAGAGAGAGAGAGAGCAGGGCGTATCAGTTATAGTTGGGGTTGTGGTTAAATGGGATCCTGGAAGACGTCATGTCTGTGTATAATGTTACCTTCTCTGGCACAGAGGACAGACACCCTCTTTCTGGAATAACAGGAGTGGCTGCAGACAGACAGACAAGATAAGATAAGATACGCAGACAGACAGGGAAAGACAAAGTTTCAAGTTATTATGAAATTATAGACACTTTCAATTATGTTTGATACATTTTTATTATAAAGAGCCAAACTCTTTATAATAAAAACTTTACAATTTGTTTCGAATGAACAATACCATAAAAGCAAAAATATAGTTATATAGCTAACTGGCTGACTGATGACTGACTGACTAGCTAACTGGCTGACTGACGACTGACTGACTAGCTGACTGGCTGACTGACGACTGACTGACTAGCTGACTGACTAGCTGGCTGGTCTGCTGGCTGTACCTCCTCTTCTCAAGTCGGGCTTGGAGTGCAGCCCCCTGCCTCTGGTTCCACTCAGGGTGGACATGTAACCAACGGCGACGCCCCGCAACACCCGGCTGCTCTGCTACCATGGAAACAGAGGATGGTGCACTAAACACACACACACACACACCCAAACACACACACACACACACACACACACACACACACACACACACACCCCAAGCACATAAGCAGATACAAATACACACACACACCCACACATGTACCCACAAAACACACACAGCCAAACTCTAGTTCAGATTGGGATAGCAACAAACAAATGTTCCATGCTGTAAATGTGTGCTTGTTTTAGAGTGTGTGTGTGTGTGTGTGTGTGTGTGTGTGTGTGTGTGTGCGTGTCTGTGTGTGCGTGTGTGTGTGCGCGTGTGTGCGCGCGTGCGTGCCTGCGTGCGTGTGTGTGCGTGTGTGTGTGCGTGCCTGTGTGTGTGTGTGTGTGTGTGTGCTTGTGTGTGTGTGCGTGCGTGTGTGTGCTTGCCTGTGTGTCTGCGGGTCTATGTGTGCTTGTGTGTGTGTGTGTGTGTGTGTGTGTGTGCGTGCGTGCGTGTGTGCATGTGTGTGTGTGTGTGTGACTAGCTACTAACCTTACCCTAGGCCCAGCTGAGAGCAGGTGAGCTGGCTGAGGTGCTGGTTCCATTCGTCAGCACACACCTGATACTGAGACCCTGTTCTGAACACTGTTAACCCCCATCCAGAGCCATCCACTAGGGAGACTACACACACATTAACACACACACACACACACAAAAGTCATTTTAGAAGAAATTGGCACGCTGCCCATCTTTCTGTTTCAGCCATGTGTGTGTTAATTACAGTCTGTACTTTTGTATTTATTTTATTTTTATTCTTATTTTTATTCTGCTTTATTCTTATTATTTTTGGTAATTTATTTTGTCTTGTATTTTCTGTACTGTATTTACTGTATTCACCCTGGCTGCTATAGCAACCCAATTTCCCTTCAGGGATTAATAAAGTCCCTCTCTGTCTCTATGTGTGTGTGTGTGTGTGTGTGTGTGTGTGTATGGGGGGGGGGGGGGGCATGTTGAGAGTGTGTGTGAGAGTGTCATACCACAGTGCCACTCGTCAGAGCTGTCAGAGCAGTGTTTGACTCCGTCACACCACAGCGTGCGATGGACACACTGGTGGTTGTTGCACTCCAGCTCGTTATCCCTGCACACCGCTGGGGAACACACGGCCTTCATCATCATCATCATCATCATCACCATCATCACCATCATCATCATTGTCATCATCATCACCATCATCATCATCACCGCTGGGGAACACACAGCCTTCATCTTCATTATCATCATCATCATCATCATCATTGTCGTCATCATCATCAACATCATCATCAACATCATCGTCATCATCATCATCGTCATCAACATAATCATCATCGTCATCATCATCATCATCATCATCATCGTCATCAACATAATCGTCATCATCATCATCATCATCATCATTAGCCTAGCCAGTCGAAGTAGCAATAGAAATAGATATGTAGATAGTAGTAGTAGTCATAGTCTATAGATATATAAAGAGATGGTAGAAGTAGCTGTTGAAGATAGACACAGCTACACAGTTACAGATTGAGACAGTCCGTGTGTCTTACAGCAGTTGTCTTCGTCCACCAGCAGGGGGCAGTCAGGGAAGCCATCGCAGATCATGCTGGTCTGGATGCACACCTTGCTGCCAGGACACTCCCACAGTCCGCGCTCTGCACAGCCTGCAGGTGGTAATACAGAGTGACACGCTCTTAATATATATATATATATATATATATATATAGAGAGAGAGAGAGAGAGAGAGAGAGAGAGAGAGAGAGAGAGAGAGAGAGAGAGAGAGAGAGAGAGAGAATGTGTGGCATAGAGTTGCGTACCACAGTTGTCCTCATCACTGTGGTCATCACAGTCCAAGTGTCCATCACAGCGTTTGGTTGCTAGGACACACCTCCCTGAGCGACACTTGAAGTGGCTGGGTGAGCACTCTGTCACCGTGACGAAGGCACCACGGAAACAACAACAACAGCGTTTTAAGTGGGAAGGGAGGAGAAAGGGGAGGAGAGGAAGAGAGGAGGAGAGAGGGGAGGAAAGGAAGAGAGGAGAAGAGATCATTGGGTCGTTGAAAGGTGCAATATAAATTCAATTAATTATTGTTAAGAGATGGGAGGAGAGAAGGAGAGGAGAGAGGAGAGGAGAGAGGAGGAGAGGAGAGGAGAGGGTACCATCAATGCCGTCTTCAGGCAGCAGACAGGTAGCGTTTCCCTCCTGGGGGAACTGGTTACACTCTGAGCCCTCGGGCCAGGGCAGGCCCACCACGCCGAGCACGGCCTCGCAGCGCTGCTTAGCCTTACGACACAGAGACCTGCACACCCCACCACATACATCTCAATGTA
>JAXIVH010000082.1:84146-146646 GCA_036785325.1 Urophycis tenuis | reverse complement strand
ATACTGACTAACATAAAACTAACAAACACAAATGCCTTCCAGTGGGAGTGAAGCAGTACCTCTAGATGCAACAATAATTTAAATGTGTATTATATTAACTAGCTATAAAGTAAAGCTACTCATTTGATATATTGTATTTTAGGATACATTTCGCCATGGCAGTATATATTATTATTACGTATATGATTTAGTTTGTATTGTATAACTGATTTGTACTGGTAGTCTGGTGTGAGCATGAATCATCACTTAGTCATCACGTGTGTGTGTGTGTGTGTGTGTGTGTGTGTGTGTGTGTGTGTGTGTTTGTGTGTGTGTGTGTGTGTGTGTGTGTGTTAGGTGCATGCACATGTGTTACTTATTTGGCTTTGCGAGTGGACAGGTGGTGAATTCCTAACTCCCCCCTCTTTCTCTCTCTCTCGCTCTCTATCTCGTCCATCTTCATTTTTTTTATTGTCTCTAATGTATTATCTTCAAAATGTTACACACTTCAGTGCTCGTACAGGAAAGCGATTCGTGCATGTTTGTGTGTGTAAATCCATGTGTGTGCGTGTGTGTGCGTGTGTGTGCATGTGTGTGCTCACCACAGTTGACTTCATCAGACAGGTCCCCACAGTCATCATAACCGTCGCACACCAGAGAGTGAGACAGGCAACGACCCGTCTCACAGCGGAATGCCCCCTCCAGACAATCTGGACAGAGACAGAGAGAGAGCCTGTCTTTATGTGCGGCTCTGTATTTATGATCATCCTGTCTGTCAGTCATAAATAGTTGAGGGAGGTTCCAGGCCATCCTTTTCAGACACCTTCTAAACATCTCCATGGTAACGTTCTCACACACACACACACGCATGCAAGTACACACACACACACACACACACACACAGCTGTAGAGGAATTCTAAGGCAGTCAATTACCAGACATATCATCAGAAGACCCTCTGAGGCCCTCTTACTGGCAACATTAACACCAGGGACTGTGTGTGTGTGTGTGTGTGTGTGTGTGTGTGTGTGTGTGTGTGTGTGTGTGTGTGTGTGTGTGTCTGTGTGTGTGTGTGTGTGTGTGTGTGTCTGTCTGTGTGTGTGTGTGTGTGTGTCTGTGTGTGTGTGTGTCTGTGTGTGTGTGTGTCTTGTGTCTTGGTACCACAGTGTGTCTCGTCGCTCCAGTCATCACAGTCATTGTATCCGTTGCAGACCAGTTTCTGGGGGACGCATATCCCTGTCGCACACAGGAAGTGGTTGTGGCCCCCACACACAGCTGGACCAATCAGAGAGGAGAGAATTCCCAAATTGAACAACAACCACGCTTGATGGTACAATAAAGACCAGCATACTGGGCATGGTCCTAACCCAATCTAATAGAACAGAATAGAGTAGAATGAAATAGAATAGAACACAACAGAACCCGAAATGAACACAATACAATAGAAAAGACCTGAGCAATGTGTGTTTGTGTGTGTGTGTGTGTGCGTGTGTGTGTGTGTGTGTGTGTGTGCGCACGTGTGTGTGTGTGTGCATGCGCTTACAAGGCTTCCCCTTGACCTGACGGGGGAAATAACAGCTGGTCTCCGGGGGTGACTGGGATGATGGGGAGGAGGAGGAGGAGGAGGAGGAGGAGAGGTTGTGGAACTGAGAGCATCTCAGGAAGTCAGGCCAGGAGGCGTTGAACATCTGGAGGACGGGTTCACATCCCTCCCTCGCAGCCTCACAGAACGACCAGCAGGGGAGGACCACCCTCCTAACACACACACACACACACACACACACACACACACACTATAATTATCTAACAATTATCTACGCTGTTGCTCTCAGACACAGTGAGTGGTGTGCTTGTTTCGGTGTCTCGTTGTTTCCGGTCACAGCTGAAGGAGGACCACCTGACCACTTAGGATTGTACTCTGCATTTATAGACGCTGTATTACATGATTTGTGTGTATTTACCTGTCTTGCGTGTGGTTTCTGGGGGAACATTCGGGCAGAGCCAGAGAGCAGCCAAACAACATGATGTGTCTGTAGCAGGACAGCCTGCTCAGATAGCTGAAAAATCTGCACACGCCCACACACACACACACACACATGCCCTTGTTCATAATATATACATATCTATTGTACAACCGCTTTTGTGTCTTAATTCATTATAATTCATAGCCATATTCATTTGCTTGATATGCATGCTGCACACAGATGTGGGGATGACACACATATCACAAGCGTTAAAAACACACATCATTCTGTTGTCTTTTATCATATGTCACCCTCCTTTAGGTTTGAGGTCTTTTGTTATTCCCGAGATCACAGTTATGTCTCCCGGGATCCTCGGGCAGATATTTATGGACATTGCTGCTGCAACCTTCAAATTTGGCCTGAATCAGCCCAGAGTGAAATCAGGCACCAAGTTTGTTCCTCTGAATAATTCTGTGGCGCAAGAGTTGGATGTGACACACACATTGTGTTACATATAAATATACATCTAGTGCAGTGTTAACATGGCTGGTAGGTCTGAAGGGTCTATGGGTGTATGACTGTGACGACGTTTACCGTAGCAACATGTCAACATCCGAGCTCTTCACCACGGCAACGGAGGAGGAGAGCCAGGTTTGGTTGTAGGGTAACATGTGACACTGAGGCTCCAACACCACCTGGCAGCTACCTGAAGAGAGAAAGAGAGAGAGAGAGAGAGAGAGAGAGAGAGAGAGAGAGAGAGAGAGAGAGAGAGAGAGAGAGAGAGAGAGAGAGAGAGAGAGAGAGAGAGAGACAGAGACAGAGACAAAGAGAGAGAGAGAGAGAGTGGGAGAGAGGAGGTTAATTAAATCACACAACACAAGCTGACAGACAGACAGGCAGAAAGGCAAACAGACAGACAGCCATGCAAGAAGGTTGACCACTGCGATGTGGTTGGCTGGGTGATCTGTCACTGTCCAATTGGAGGACAGAATGTTGACATTAGCTAATTTGTATTCCCCTCCCATAGTCAAAGACAGAGAGAGAGAGAGAGAGAGAGAGAGAGAGAGAGAGAGAGAGAGAGAGAGAGAGAGAGGCGAGAGGGAGAGAACAGAGGGAGAGAGATGAGATGGAGAAGGAATGAGAGACAGAGAAGAGGACAGAGAGGAAACAGGGATAGGAGAGGAATTCTTAAAGAAACAGTACATGATTTATTATGATGAGGAACACACACTCTCCTTGTATCTTTCTCTCCTTGTGATTTGTCTCTATAATCTTTCTAATCCTCACATCCTCTCTCTCAGTTCTGTTCAGGTCAGACAGGACAGAAGATCAGAATGCAGAGTGTCTCTCTCTCTCTCTCTCTCTCTCTCTCTCTCTCTCTCTCTCTCTCTCTCTCTCTCTCTCTCTCTCTCTCTCACACACACACACACACACACACACACACACACACACACACACACACACACACACACACACACCACAATACACAACGACAGAGAGGGACTAATTTAAGAATTGAGAATGAAAAGTGCACAATCATATATGAAGAGAGAGAGGAGAGAGAAAGAGAGCAAGAGAGAGAGCGAAAGAGAGAGCTAAGAGAGAGAGCTAAGCTAATGTACTGATGTAGCATCTGGGCTAAGCAAAGCTAATCAAATGAAAAACAGAGGTAGAAAGAGGCGGTTACCTGTGTCAGGTTCCTGAGTGGTGCTGATTGGCCAAGAGGTGCTTAGAGACGTCACAGAGGTCAACCAATCAGGCGCTAGGGTATAAGGCTGAGTCGGAGGGGTCAGAGAGGGGGAGGGGTCCGCAGGTGTCGGGTCGATAGTCTGGTCCAATGAGAGACCACCTGTGACCGGTGTGTCACTGGGCGTGGCATCATTGTTGCTATAGTTTCCCTGGGAGGCGGTGAAGTTGTCGTTGTCAAACAGTGATTGGTTCAGGTGATTGCTGTCGGTGACAGACACGTGGGGAGATGAGGAGGGGTTTCTAGAGTCAAGAAGTCCACTGCTGAAGATTCCTGAAACCACACACACACACACACACACACACACGTATTATTCACATTAGTCATAATATATTTGCTTGATTATTACGTCATTGCGATTGCAGAGCGGACGGTAAAACTATAGATAGAACAGAACAGATAATATTTCAGTTGTGGGACCCGTCCATCAGAAACCTGATGGTTCTGGCGGGCTCAGAGTACTCTGTGCTTTGTCAGGCCACGGCCCAAATTCAACTGGATCACAAACACCCCTGTTGGGTCCCACCCATCGCAGTGTGAAACCCATTGCAGTGTGAAACCTATCGCAGTGTGAAACCCAACGCAGTGTGAAACCCAACGCAGTGTGAAACCCAACGCAGTGTGAAACCCATTGCAGTGTGAAACCTATTGTAGTGTGAAACCCAACGCAGTGTGAAACCCATTGCAGTGTGAAACCTATTGTAGTGTGAAACCCAACGCAGTGTGAAACCCATTGCAGTGTGAAATCCAACGCAGTGTGAAACCCATTGCAGTGTGAAACCCATTACAGTGTGAAACACTGCGATGTGTGAAACACTGCGATGTGAGGGATTCTAATCTGTGTCCAGTAGAAAACAGAGAAAGACAGTTTAAGTGTTATGTTAAGCAGTGAAAAGACGCATAACCTTCATTAGGAAATTAGGAAATGATTACAGCATAGGATCATTTAATGATTTAAAGATTAAAAAATCAAAAGATGAAATAATGCCAATGACTAAAGAACAAAATCATATAATCATATGAAATTATTTATTGATGTCATGATTCAAAGATTATTTGACATAAGGGAATGACATTGGTATTGGTTGGATATTGGAATTTCTTCAAGATGTCTAGGAGATCATATTAAGGTCCCATGTTATTATTATTATTATTATTATTATTATTATTATTATTATTATTATTATTGTAGCATATTTAAACTCTGATTATAATGACCGACATCCCCAACATTCCCAAGTGGCCATTAACATTTCACTTCTGTGTGTGTGTGTGTGTGTGTGTGTGTGTGTGTGTGTGTGTGTGTGTGTGTGTGTGTGTGTGTTTATTAATAGGGCAAATGTGACGCACTTGGGACACCTGTCTATGGAATGAATAACACACACACACACACACGCACACACACACTATACAGATCCAATGAAAGAAGATATTCTTTGTATAGAGTAGGTGATCGTGTTACTATGGAGATTACGATAAAAATATATTTCACACACACGCACGCCACACACACACACACAAGTGTTTGTGTGTGTGTGTGTAGATGTGTGTGTAACAACATGTAGTAACGGAACTGACATCGTGCTAAAGTGTGTGTATGTGTATGTGTGTGTTTGGGATGTGAGAAAGAGAGAGCGAACAAGAGAGAGAGAGAGAGTGAGGGAAATGGCAAGGGATTTGAAAGAAAAAGCCCGTCAAAGACCATTAGGTGTTTAATGATCATGGCACAGGCTGTGTATGTGTGTGTGTGTGTGTGTGTGTGTGTATCTGTTGGAGGTAATGGTGCTTTAAAATGCTAGCGTGAAACGACTTCTGCACAAACAGCTTTAGTGCCATCTTGAGGATTCCTGTGTGTGTGTGTGTGTGTGTGTGTGTGTGTGTGTGTGTATGTGTATGTGTGTGTGCATGCGTGTGTGTGTGTTTGTGTGTGTGTGTGTGTGTGTGCAAGCATGCGTGCGTGCGTGCGTGTGTGTGTGTGGAAGGGAGGGCTAGAGATGAAAGAGATAGTGGTGTGAAAGAAGGGGGGGAATGAGAGGGAAACAGCAGGACCAGCTGTAGACCACCAGCTGATGGTGTGTGTGTGTGTGTGTGTGTGTGTGTGTGTGTGTGTGTGTGTGTGTGTGTGTGTGTGTGTGTGTGTGTTGGTGTGTGTGTGTGTGTGTGTGTGTGTGTGTGAAGGGTTAATGTACACATTAACCCTCTCGTTGGTTTGAATAACATTATATATTGTTGTGTATGCACACACAACAACACAACAGCAGGCAGACGCGCACTGATTGTATAATAAAGATCCATAATGCATAAAGCTTTAGTCCTTTAAATATTTTAGAGAAAACCGACTCCTGAAATGCATTTGTGAGCAAAAGTGCGAGGGAGAGAGCCGACATATTTTTAAGTCATATTCATCACCAAATCTATTGATACTGCTGCTAAACAAATGTGTAATTTTGAGTATACATAATCTGTACCATACCTACCGCAATTTTAAGATTGGTAAAGTCATGTGTCTGTAGAGTGATATGATGTAGGAGGCACAGAGTCATCTAGGGGGCAGAGAGAGTCATAGGAGGCAAAGAGTGATATCTAGGAGGTAGAGAGTGATATCTAGCTGGTAATGTGTGTGTGTGTGTGTGTGTGTGTGTGTGTGTGTGTGTGTGTGTGTGTGTGTGTGTGTGTGTGTGTGTGTGTGTGTGTGTGTGTGTGTGTGTGTGTGTGCATGTGTACCTGTCAGAGCCAGTATGAGCAGAAGCAGAGCAGCCAATAGGCTGATGGTCGGGATGAGGATGTAGAGGAGGAGGCGGAGGTGATTGGTCGATCCCAGCTTGTGAGGACACGCCTCCCCCATTGTGTCCCCGCCTTCTGCTCCACCTGAGGCCTGACACACACAGAACCACACACACAAAACCACACACACGTACCACCACACACACACAACATACATGCACACACATACAACCACATACACACACCCGCACACATGTACAACCACACACACAAAGCATACATACACACACATAAAACCACATACACACACCCACACACACACAACATACATACACACACACACATACAACATACATGCACACACATACAACATACATACAAACACACAACATACATGCACACACATACAACCACATACACACACATACAACCGCACACACACAACATCCACATACACACACCCGCACACACACACATACAACCACATACACACACACACATACAATCACACACACGTACAACCACACACACACAACATACATGCACACACATACACACACCCGCACACACACACACAACATACATACACACACATACAACCACACACACGTACAACCTCACACACAACATACACACATACAGACTCACACACAACATACACACACATACAGACTCACACACAACATACACACACATACAACCACAAACATGTACAACCACACACACACAACCACAAACAGCCTCACACACAACATACACACACAACCACAAACACGTACAGCCAAACACACAACATACAACCACAAACACGCACAACCACACACACACATACACACACACGTACAGCCACATACAACAATGCACACACAACCATAACCACAAACACGTACCAGCACACACACATAAAACCACGCACACACACACACACACCAATGTCGTGCCTTAAACGTGTGTTGAACTTTAAAATAATAAGTCTGGCAGAACTTTTTATCAAAATCCATCCGTCAGCATTTCTCTAAATACGCTCAAGTTGCACCTGAGCTCAGTCTCGCGAGTCGCTCTGACGGGACGTCCCGCCATCCTTACCTGTCCTCTAGTTGCCAGTGACCTCTACGGTGGAAGCAGCGAACCGGTTATCTGCAGCACGCGCCCTGCCCCTGCAAAGCGGCTACCGATCCGGCGAGAGAACGAGCTGGAGGCGGTGATGTCGAGGGGAGAGACGGCATCTCCACGCGGGTGGATGTCTTTCTTACGGTGGCGTAACGCCGGAGAAACACACTCTGTCGCTTACGGTGTCTCTCTTTCTATCGTACACCAGCTCTATCGGTTGTTGTTTCTTATCATCAGTTATGATCGCAGATCCTTCGCTGTGGTCGGAAAGTCTTAGCATATTAAAACATAATTCCAGTCAGGACGGCGTACGGATACGAGGAGAGTACAACTTTTGAACAAGTAGGACAATGAAAACTCGCAGTATGATCAGCCGCTGGCGCAAACGAACGGTAGTAGGACTAGACCAACCACAGAGCACTCACCGGTGTACAGGCACTCCCAGGCGGACCACACCGGGTATTTTTATCTTTGTGTGTGTGTGTGTGTGTGTGTGTGTGTGTGTGTGTGTGTGTGTGTGTGTGTGTGTGTGTGTGTGTGTGTGAGAGAGAGGGGTGGGTTGGGGGGGTTATTTTTAGGACCACCAACTTGCGGGCTCGTGCACAAGTGCACCCAGAGAAAGATGATATGCGCGAGAGAGGATGAGTGGAGAGGAAAACTTTACACCTCCTCCTTCACTTTAAATAGACGCACACGCACGTTACAATTCTAAACCTTAAAGAACCATTTAACTCATAAAGAGGTCACCTCTTCTTCCCCGCTGTATTTTTTTATCACCGACATCACTTTATCGAAAGACTAGGAGTTTAGTATTTAGGTCTACTAACCTGAAACCTGCCAAAATGCCCTCACCTGGACCCGGGAGAGCAGTGCCAATTGCAGCAGTCAATTAATGTGCTGTTGTTGTTGTGGAGCTGTCAGATTTATTCAACGATCCGAATGATTTGCCCCACTAAAACGTATTTATTACTTTTGTCTTGTAAAATAACAATACATTGGCGGTTTAACTCCGCCGATTACTGGGAAATCATTTTTAAATATTTATTGAAAAGATCTCATTCCTAAAAAAATATCAGAAAGTTTAAGAGAATGACACGAACGCGTCCAGAAACCAGTTGGATAGAAGGTTAAAAGTTAAAGTCTACCGTTCCGCTGAAGCCGACGCGCGGACATGCCTCAGCAGGCTCCCCGGCAAACATGACCTCCTCTAGCCGCTCTGCGCTCAGCGCCGTGGAGCGAGCATCTCTCCACGTCCCGGTGAAGCTGCGGTACTACCGGAGCGGAGCGGCTCGCGCTGCTCTGAAGGAGTCTCTACCCACGATACTTTCGTAAGCCACGCCCTCTCTCCTCTTAAGTGCCCTCTCTTCTCTGGGATACTCGCGCGCTCGCTCATTCTCTCACACACACACACACACACACACACACACACACACACACACACACACACACACACACACACACACACACACACACACACACACACACTCAAAGTACACTTGCACACCCTAACATAGATATGGACACACGCACGCAAACCATAACCAGGGTCACATACACACACACACACACACACCAGTAGGCCTAATTATCTCAATCTGGCGCACGTCCACCCTCCTCTCTCTACACACATGCCTCCTGCACTCAGATTTGCTCCACGTGAGCAAGCCTCGACAATGTTGGGATTAGGAATCACACATAACACGTATTATTATACACACACAGCTCCTGCTGTGTATGTGTGTGTGCTCACGGCTTTTAAAGTTCATTATTATCAGCAGCATAATCCCCAACACGCTCCACTCACTGTTCACTGCACAGGTGCATTGTGGGAACCCCGGCTCCGGCCAATGTCTTTTAGAGGTCTGTGCTTGACAGACACACACACGCACACGCACACACACACACACACACACACACACACACACACACAACAGACGAGTGACAAGTCATTGTCGCATTTTTCACGTTTATTTCAGATCGAGAAAACATTTGCATAGAAACACATCTAATCCTCCCAGCATCGATGTTGTTTCCACGGTGACCGCCATCTGCACGCGGGGCGGCGGCGGCGTGTTTTGGTGTTTGTTTGGGTCCACCCAGGAAGTGGACCAGACAGACAAGTGTGGGTGTCTGTTATTGAAACGTGGACAATGTTAAAGGCCAGATGTGAGCGTGCATCTCAAAAACAAACTCCCACACACAACACACATATCTGATCTGCATCTATCTGAAACACAGAAATACATGTGTACGTGTGCGTGTGTTAGATCAGGTAATAGACAGCAGCAGCCAGTATGACTCCACACAACGGCAGCAGAATGAAGAGCTTGTATCTCGCCCAGCTCTCCCTCTCCTCCTCCACCTCTCCTCTCCTCCCTCTTCTTTCTCTCCTCCTCCCCTTCTGTCGCTTCTCAAACGCCTCACACTCAGCCTGGACACACACATATACACATGCAGAAGGAAAATACACTGTTAGCATTGTTGCCCCAAGGATTATAGTTATCTGATGATAAATACATCTATAAGGTCAATATTATATATATACTTCACCTAGTAAGTAAATGTGTTTAGAACTACACAATCCTATTTGTTTGTTGTCAACCATTTAGATGACATCAAGTTAATTAACACTAAGTCCATATAGTGAGAGAAACACTACTAAATTAACAGCCATACTGATACTGCCAATCGGATAATAGTGTCATAGAACTTTTGACTAATTAAGGAACAACCAATCAAATTGAAGCATTAGGCATAGTATTAACACATTCATGAACATACAGCCACCAGGTAACATCGTCAAAGGACACGATGAACAAATTAAGGAGAGCCAATCAGATCACTGAATAAGGAACCACAATGGCAACATTGGTGTACATGGAAACAAATTGCTGGTAACCACGGGAATAGGGTCAAACCTGAAGTTTCTTCTGCTCTTCCTCCTTGGCTGCCTTCTCCTCTTCCTCCTTCAACTGCAGCACACAAATACACATTATGTCATATTATATACACAGTATGTTCATTTATGTGGTCTTATTTTGCGTGTGCGTGTGTTTTTGCGTACCCGGGTGGCTCTCAGCTGCTGCTCTCTACAGGTGTTGTCACACTGCACTGAACACTGGTCTTCATGGAGTTTAGCACACGGGAACTCCTAAATGAAGGTAGGTGCGCACACACAAACACACAACATACATATTTGTCAAGATAATAGAGTGTATGTAAATGTGCATGTATGTGTTTGCATGAGTGTGTGTCTGTATGTAAGTGTGCATATACTGTATGTGTTTGCATGATTGCGTGCGTGTGTGTGTGTGTGTGTGTACCTTCTTGATCCTCTTGCAGGGACATCTCACTTTCACTTTCTGCTGACATTTCTCCTCACACTGACCAGGATGACACACCTGCTTACAGCGGTGACCGCAACTCAGCTACACACACACCACACGCACACACGCACACAGACACACACACAGTTAGAACAACACTTTTATATGCTGTAGTTGCAAACAGTGAAGCCCTTGGATATCTGGTCACACGGGCACAGGTTTTATTCAACCGTATTCCAGCTGCAGATAAGAAACCAGAAGATCACAGGGATTTAAACTCAGGAGATGTTGAATGAATGTTGAGTAAGAAACGCATTTAGGGAAAAGAATACAGAGGAAAACACTTTCAGCTGGCGCCTCCACTACCCACTGAGTGTTTGTGTGTCTGTCCGTGTGTGTGCGCATGCATGAATGTGTAGTGCTAGTGTGTGTGTAGTGCTCTAGTGTTTGTGTGTGGGGGGTGTGTGTGTGTGTGTGCCAGTAACTATGACAAAATGTAAAAACTAAATCATTCCCAGGTGAAAGCAATACACACATTAAAAAAGAAAGAAAAAGGGGTGTGTGAGTGTGTGTGCGTGTGTGGCTTGTGCCAGAGCTTAATTGATTACTGAAGAGTAAAAGAGTAGGAATGAAGGAAATGGAGAGAAAGACTGAAAGAAAGAGTAGAACAGAGAGAGAGAGAGAGAGAGAGAGAGAGAGAGAGAGAGAGAGAGAGAGAGAGAGAGAGAGAGAGAGAGAGAGAGAGAGAGAGAGAGAGAGAGAGAGAGAGAGAGAGAGAGAGAGAGAGAGAGATAGGGTGACAGAGAGCAAGAGTCTCTGCTGTTGTTTTTATGTGTAGTAGAGAATCATCCTGATGAACAGTAATGTGATCTCAGAAGGTTACGGTGGACCACCCGACCATTCACTGTTTTCTTTACAGAGACTGCCGTGTGTTTCAGGGTGTGCGTTTCACTGTGTTGAGCCGTGTGATTCAGTGTGATTCAGTGTATTGAGGTGTGTGATTCAGTGTATTTCAGTGTGTTGAGATGTGTGATTCAGTGTGATTCAGTGTGTTTCAGTGTGTTGAGATGTGTGATTCAGTGTATTTCAGTGTGTTGAGATGTGTGATTCAGTGTGTTTCTGTGTGTTGAGATGTGTGTTTCAGTGTGTTTCTGTCTGTTTCGGTGTGTTGAGATGTGTGTTTCAGTGTGTTTCTGTGTGTTGAGATGTGTGTTTCAGTGTGTTTCTGTGTGTTTCTGTGTGTTGAGATGTGTGATTCAGTGTGTTTCAGTGTGTTGAGATGTGTGATTCAGTGTGTTTCTGTGTGTTGAGATGTGTGATTCAGTGTGTTTCTGTGTGTTGAGATGTGTGATTCAGTGTGTTTCTGTGTGTTGAGATGTGTGATTCAGTGTGTTTCAGTGTGTTTCTGTTTATTGAGATGTGTGATTCAGTGTGATTCAGTGTGTTTCGGTGTGTTTCTGTGTGTTGAGATGTGTGATTCAGTGTGTTTCGGTGTGTTTCTGTGTGTTGAGATGTGTGATTCAGTGTGTTTCAGTGTATTTCAGTCTGTTTCTGTGTGTTCAGATGTGTGATTCAGTGTGTTCTGTGTATTGAGATGTGTGCTTCAGTGTGTTTCAGTGTATTTTAGTGTGTTTCAGTGTATTTCAGTGTATTTCAGTGTGTTTCTTTGTGTTTCTGTGTGATTCAGAGTATTGAGCCATGTGTTACCAACAGATCCACCCTTCAGCCCCAGCAACACACTAGCTTCCTGAGGGCAGCGGAGCACACAGGTATGCTGTTATGATAAGCTTGTGAAAACAAGGGAAGGCTAAGATAATTACATCAGGAATGGGTAGAAAATGAACACGAAACCAAAACAAAGGTGTGGTATGAACAAAAAGACGAGAGAAGCAAGAGAGACCCAGACAGACAGACATGGAAAGACCGGCAGACAGTGAGACAGACAGAGAGGGAGACAGGTAGAAACACACAGATAGAAAGACAGATAGATAGACAGAGACTAGTAGAGAGAGACAGCCAGATACATTCTCTCTCATGGAAAGCTTCAACACTCCACCGGACACAAGTGAATTCCAACACCGTTAATGGAGGTATCTCACACCCACACACACTTAGAGCAGGGTTGATAACTGAGGTCTCATGATGTATTGGTCTCCAAGCTGAGGTGTGTTGGAACACAGAGCAGAACGAGTGTGTCCATGTGTGTGAGCGTGTGTGTGTACCTCTTTAGGACACTGGTTGTTACAGGAGCCCAGCTGTACCTTGGATTCATGGTCAGCCAACTGCAGCTTCCTTCACACACAGACAAAACGCACACACAGGCACACGCACACGCACACACACACGCACACACACACACACACACACACACACACACACACACACACACACACACACACGTGTGTCACCTTTGATCTTTAAATGAGCGCAGACCCACAAAGCAAACCTGGACCAGCTGCCATGTCTGGCCCCAGGTGTGCGTTGCCGTGGGAAACGGATGATCAGGTAGCTGAGTATCAGAGATGGTTTTAGAGGAGCTATTGTAGAAGAATGAGATATTTACAATTTAGTAATTTATCAGAAACTCATCTTTTTAGTAATTTATCTTTTTGGGGGGGTTTATTTAGTTGAAATGCATGTCATCAAGGAGATGGTAGGGGTTTGGGAACCATTTGGGATTCTATCCCAGAAACTTTCAGCTGGGAGTCAAAACCCCTCACCGTTAAGGCTAGTGAGCCCCAAATCTCCTTTTCGGGGGGGGGGGGGGGGGGGATTAAGACACCTGGCGTTAAACATTTAGCTTGCAATGTATTGCAGCTGTGAGGGAGTGCACGTGGCTGCATCGTGCGAGGCTACGGCCGTGTGCGAGCATACGTACGTGCACTCTACGTAGACCACCGTGATCCTGCAGTGGCAGCGCTGACGAATCATCTGGTGGCAGACGGGGCAGTCTCCTGGGTGACAGCGCAGGGCGCAGGGGTGGGGACAGCCGCGGGGGCGGGGCTTACAGCATCCTACCTCGCACACCTCACACTGCAACCCCGGGATGGAGTCAGAGCGAAAGAGAGTTGACGGGGAAGGGAGTTTAGATTATTTTACAAGTAAAAAAAAATACCCCAGGAAATAACACAGAATGGAAGTGATGAAGGTGGATGAAGTGGTTACTGTGGTTGCACTCACCCCCGACTTGTTGCCCTTGGTTACCGTGTGGCACTCCTTGCTGCAGCTGTGGTTGCCGCAGGTCAAAAGTTGTCCACAAGGTCGCTTACAGGTGAACGGGCCTCGCTTGTGACACGGAACGGGACTCACCTGATGCACACCCACACATGCAGACAGACAGACAGACAGACAGACAGACAGACACACACACACACACACATTAAATCTTGAATCCTCTGAAGGATGAAAGATGATGAGATGTCAGGTAAGCGGCCTTCTTCAGCGGCACGTTACTGGGTGCTGGATCTGAATGCAGAATTACGCATTCAGTTCCAGCACACAGCACAGATAGAACCAACATGGCCACTGGGTGAAGAAGACCCAGGAGCAGACAAACTGGATGCTACGAGTAGCACGGTGTCTCATGGTGCTGTAACATTACTACAGTGCCACAGGGTTCTGACAAACAGAATACAGATTTCACCAGTCTCCTTCCAAAAACACAGCACCTTCTGAAGCTGTCTGGAGGTGACTGGGACAAACAGAGAGAGAGAGAGAGAGAGAGAGAGAGAGAGAGAGAGAGAGAGAGAGAGAGATAGATGGAAAAACAGAAGAGAGGGACACAGAAGAGACAGAGTGGGGGACAGAGAGACAGCGTGTGCCAGGAATATAAAAGCACTACCAGGATGAGGAGGGAGAGGTAGAGGTAAAGGGAGAGGGTGAGAGAGAGAGAGAGAGAGAGAGAGAGAGAGAGAAAGAGAGAGAGAGATGGATTATATGGGAGAGAGGACAGAGGAGGACAAACGGCTGCAAGGAAGCAGAGACCAAACCATTGTGGGGGACAGAAGAGAGAGATAGATGGAGAAGGAGATGGAGAGTGATGCAGAGAGTAGAGATATAGAGGGATATGGTGTGGGACATGGAGATATGATACATATTGTACATGATATATACATGGAGAGATTGATGAGAGAGGGAGAGACATGAAGGAAGAGAGGAAGATATTTTGTGATATTTACAGTGTGCAGATATTTTACAATTACTCCCAGGCATGAAGGTCAAAGAGTGAGAGAGAAGAAAAATAAGAGAAGCAAACACACACACACACACACACACAAAGATACAAACACACCAACACACAGCCATAACTTACCTCATGTTCCCCAAAACAGGCGCTACAAAAACACAAACACAGTGCAAACTTAGCCTCATAGAAATTACATCACTTTACAATCATCATCTACCTCATGCTGATCATCACCGTTAACTGTCGTGATTACAGTCACCATTACCATTATCATGGCTGTCACTATCAGGCGCGTCGTTAGACCTGGACATTCGAGACTATAGCCCCAGGTCTTTTGGGAATAGCCCCGGATATCTGTGCCGTCAAATACAAAGAAAACACCATAATAATGATGAAAATCAGTGGCAAAGCTAGACATTTTTTGGTCTAGCTTGCCGTAGCTTACCACCCGATCGTTTCATCCTCAAATCTACGATGTTCAGAATCCCCAATACCCCCCCCCCCCCCCCTCGCTGTGGCTTCCTGTGGGCTGAACCCTCCCAAAAGTCAGAACCTAGAAACGCGCCTGGTCATTATGGTCCTTATCACTTGTTAATTGTTGTGGCTAAGCATTGAGTGCTTGGTGTCTTGCCAGTTCTATGGTATAATCAGTGTAATCTCACACACCAGTACAACTAGTGGTCCAGTAGAACCCACAACCTCTACCATGGCTTGTTATGTTGATATTACATAAAACCCAGAAGAACACTAACTGGCATTGAAGGGTGCAGGCGCGCGCACGCACTCACACACAAGTGGGAGTCACTACATGCGTCAGAAAACTGCAGGCAGCTGGCAGCTACCAGAATGTTTGAAAACTGTGTGTGTGTGTGTGTGTGTGTGTGTGTGTGTGTGTGTGTGTGTGTGTAAACAAACACACACACAGCATGTAGCATGTTTTCTGTCTCAGGTCTAATGTTCCATGACAAGACCAAAACATCACAGCATGTGCACGTGTGTGTGCACGTGTGTGTGTGTGTGTGTGTGTGCATGTGTGTGCGTGTGTGAGAGAGGGTCTGAAGAAGGAAGCCTAAAAAGTACAAAAGGATGTTTGCAACAAAAAACCCTCAATAGATACATGTTTTAAATGTTTATCTTTTTTAACAATGCCAACTTCCTTCATCACTAAAAAATAGACACCAAGTTGACCCTGAAGCATACATTGTTCACTGCCTTTATCAACGTAAACATTGCAGAGAGATTAACTTTGTATTGTCAGTCGCAAGACCCAACAACTCACTTAGCCAATTAAATATAACAAGCTAGGTTTCAAGAATCCTTTATCTAACCATTTCCTCATTTCCCCATTTATTCATTTACTCAACCATTTACTGTCATCGATCTAACTAATTGTGCTATCTAACTATCAAGCATGTTATTTCTTCTCAAACATCACTGTCCCCATGAATTCAATCGTAAAAACACAGCATGATCCAAAGATGTATTTTCTTAAAAAACATCAGCAGATCGGCCCACCAGATGTTAGAGTGAGTCTGTGCATGTGTGTGTGCGTGTGTGTGTGTGTGTGTGTGTCTGAGTGTGTGTGTGTGTGTGTGTGTGTGTGTCTGAGTGTGTGTGTGTGTGTGTGTGTGTGTGTGTGTGTGTGTGTGCGTGTGTGTCTGAGTGTGTCTGAGTGTGTGTGTGTGTGTGTGTGTGTGTGTGTGTGTGTGTGTGTGTGTGTGTGTCTGAGTGTGTGCGTGTGCGTGTGTGTGTGTGTGTGTCTGAGTGTGTCTGAGTGTGTGTGTGTGTGTGTGTGTGTGTGTGTGTGTGTGTGTGTGTGTGTCTGAGCGTGTGCGTGTGCGTGTGTGTGCGTGTGTGTGTGTGTGTCTGAGTGTGTCTGAGTGTGTGTGTGTGCGTCACGTACGTTGCTATGGGCACTTGACAGGGCGGACAGGGCAGAGCTTTCTGTACGAAGGCCGGCTCTGGTGGCTGCTCCCAAGGCCCCGCCAGCTGGGCCTGACATCCAAAACAACACAAACGTTAATATCAACATCCCGCTTTGGTCTGGAAACATGAGACTGCTCAACACTACCCATTGACATTGACAGGTGTATATGTAGCTAACACCTGACCAGGACAGGTGTGTGTGTGTGCGTGCGTGTGTGTGTGCGTGTGAGCACGTGGAAATAACGAGGACCAGGCCCAGCATGTTACCTGTTGAGACTTAACGAGCACCCGGTCGTGGCAGGGAGCGGGACAGGTGTGTTTGCAGCTGGCAAGGGCCAGGAGGCAGGGCTGGCGGCAGGGTGGACAGGCCCCTTGGTGACAGCGGTGGGGCTCCCTGGAGGGGTGGTGGCAGGAGGGAGGAGACCTGGAGACGCCGAGCAGAGAAGACCATCTCAGGTGTTGATATCTAGTCCATGTGCAAGGCCACCCCAGAGATGTGTGTGTGTGTGTGTTTACCTGCAGAGTTCTTTGCAGCGCGGAGGCTTGGTGCTCCTCTCTCTCCCGCATGGGACAACCAGGGAGGAGGACGCACAGGAGCACTTCACCTGGACGGTCTCCGGACACGGATAACAGGCACCTGCACACACAAACTCACACTTCAATAAAACTGTGATCCTCCATCATTCAGTCTCTCCTCTTTCACCCCTCCATCATTCTGCCTCTTCTCTATCATCCTGTCTCTACTCTTCTTTTATTATCATTATTATTATCATCTATTGTTGTCTCTCCCTGTAAAGGGTAAAGGGGCATTTAGCAGACGCTTTTACCCAAAGTGACTTACAATCGGTACATTGGTGGGGTTCGACATGTGGACAGTTGAAGGAGGAGGGGGATCAAGGGGATCGAACCACTAACTCTACGGTTGGTGGACGACCCGCTCTGTCCACCCGCTCTATCCACTGAGCTACTGCCGCCCCCGTCTTTCTCATGCAGGACAATTCAGCTGAGGGAGTTTGTTAGGCCACCGAAACGGGCCACAGATTAATATCTGCGCTAATTTCAGGGGCCTCACTTTAAATGAAAAATAAACAGAGACCTTTAAACACAAACACACACTGAGACAAAAACACACACACACCGGCATGGAATGTGACTGGTGCCATCTGATGACCTATGCTTCCCTTGTTACGCAGAATCCCCAACTTGCATGCGTGTGTGTGCATGCATCTAACAATCTTTCCCCCGCTCCTCAAAAGGTCAGGGTAGCCAATCAGAGGAGAGAAAGGCACATCAATTATCTTCTATCTTTTCAGCCAATCCAGTGACACAGACGAATAAATGAGCTTTTATCCGGCTATCAGGAGACAAAAGACAGGAACGACATTTGAACACAAACAAATTGCACACAAACCCACGCAGACACACACACACACACACAAACTTTACATGTGTATGGGAACGCGATGACCTCTGCATCCTGGTTAAACTAATTAATCCAACAAAGACACAAATGCCTGTGTGTGTGTGTGTGTGTGTGTGTGTGAGAGCTTTCTGATAAATTTGAACCAAATCTCAAAAGCAGACAACAATTGCTCATTTTCTCATATATCATTAATAAGGAAACACAAGCGCACACATGCTATACCAATATCGTTCCATGAATTACATGCAAACGTAGAATCAAAATATCAAAACACAACCAGCTAATATAGAAGTCCAGAGCTGGACGAGTAGTTAAGTCAGAGACATGTGAAGCGACACGTTCCACTGAAGTCAAACATGCTAAAATGTACGCTATGTATGCAACATGGAGGCTGGCACCAAAGACGCGTTGGACTCAGATTGAGCAGGAAAGTACAACTGTACAAAAGTCGATCAGCGATGAAGAATACCAGCTTGTACTTATATTGTTACGCTCTCAGTGTGTTGTAAAGAAAAAGAAAAACACACACAGACACTATGACAAACACCCCTCCCTCAGACACAGACATAACACACAACAACCTCCTACACACAGCGATTATTCACCCTACACATCTGACACACACGTGCCCTACACAGAAGGTGCTGTGGACTCAGAACATTCCTGAGACTGACCCTTGAACCTCTCTAGCTGCGACTGTCTCGGCCAATCACAATCCACTGGGCACACACTCATCTAAAGTGACCATGACTGCGTAAAGGTGTGTGTGTGTGTGTGTGTGTGTGTGTGTGTGTGTGTGTGTGTGTGTGCGTGTGTGTGTGCGTGTGTGTGTGTGTGTGTACGTTACCTTGGTGACAGATTGAGGGGCATTTGTGGTTGCGGCAGCCCAACGATCGTGCACAGTTCTGGTCACATGGGGGGCAGTTACCGGGGCAACACTGCAGAACCACGGGAGAATTAGCATAGCATGCTAAAGGTTCTGTTTAACAAGTAGTCAGAGTTGGGACTATGTTAGTATACCCCGCTAAAGGTTGTGTTTAACATGTACCCACCAAAGTGGGCAGTATGCTAGCATAGCATGGCAAATACATTTTATTCCAGAAATTAAAATTTATATTTTAACAAGTAGCGATGGAAAGATGTATATCAAGTAAAATATCAAGACGTGTTTTGGACACTAGTGCTTCCTGTCTGTGTGTGTCTATGCTTGTGTCTGCTATAAAAGGAAAGTCAGGGGAACCTTTCTTCTGCACTGGTGCCTCTGGCAGGTCCTGGTTTTGGGACACTTGGTGTCACACAGGTACTCCTTGTGACAGGGCACCACCCGGCTGTAGCGACCACATCGGCACGAACGCTCCACCTCCTGCACACAAGAGGAAACATCACGAGTCAACCAACCAATGCACAACTCATCAAGTGACCTTCGGCACCTTTTGCAACCTTCTAACCTTTCGGCTGAAAGCGCATCTCGTCGATCGGCCGATCGACCAATGACATGCCGAATGCACGGCGAGCGAGTGAGTGAGCGAGGGTGTTCACCTGTCTGCAGGTCTCACAGTTGCCATGGTGACATCTCATGGAGCAGGTGTGTATTCCACACGCCAGTGGACGGTCACATGTGTCCCCGCAGGTCCCCACCTCCTCCGTGCACGGCCGCGAAATCTCTACACACGCGCGCAAATGCCGTCCATCAGGTGACTTGGTTGATGATGAATCAGTAGGAAGCCAAACAACTCTAAAAGTACATAGGAAAGTGTGTGTGTGTGCGTGTGCGTGTGCGTGTGTGTGTGTGTGTGTGTGTGCTTGTGCTTGTGCGTGCTTGTGCGTGTGTGTGTGTGTGTGTGTGTGTGTGTGCGTGCGTGCGTGTGCGTGTGCGTGTGCGCGTGTGTGTGTGCGTGTGCGTGCGTGTGCGTGTCTGTGTGTGTGTGTGTGTGTGTGCGTGCGTGCGTGCGTGTGTGTGCATGTGTGTGTACTGACTGGACTTTCCGCAGGGACAGGCCCGCTCCCCGGTCCGAGGGCAGGCACCACACGGACCCTTGTGACACAGCCGGTCACAGGTGTGATTACCACACGACAGCACACCTCCACACACCTGGGGGGGGGGGGGGGGGGGGGGGACACATATTAGAGGAGGAGCAGGGGGGGGGAGTAAGGTATGTTTACCACATGACGAGGCACTAGGAGGATTTGCTTAGCTTTATAGAATTCAATTGAATCCAGAAGAGAGGAGAGAAGGGAGGCGATAAAGATGAGAGAAGATAAGTAAGACCACCTGCTGGCAGTTCCAGTGTGGACTGGCACACTCCCTCTCCGCCTGCTCCCGTCCACACACACACTTCTGAACACTGACCCTGGGACACGGCGGACAGGGACCTGGGCGGGAGACATAGAAAGATGGGAGAACGAGGGAGTGAGAGACAGGAGAGACAGAGACAGGGATTAAGACAATGAAAGAGACCAACGGGTTATACTTCTTATTTTTCTACTTTGAATATAAACTTACATGACGTGAGGAATATATTTGGAGTGTTACTACTACATTACTGCGTCTCAGATGAAGAGGTCTCGTGTACGTGATTTACATTTAGCAGACGCTTTTATTCAAAGCGACTTACGATAAGTACATTTGTCAGAAAAAGGTGAAACACTTTATGATTGTCATAGTACAGTACATGATAATAACAACAATGTTAATAGAGTTTCAGGGTTCAACTCCTGCGTCCCTTCGGTTCATATTAATACTGATGAGGCTACCTCAGCTTGCGTATCTCAGACCCCAAAACGCAGAACGGTATGGCCAGGTGTGTGTGTGTGTGTGTGTACCTGAGTGACATTGTTGCATACAGCTGTGTTGTTTGCAGGGCAACATCTTTCCACATCGTTGTTGACATGACCAGGCCTGACAGAACAAACACATCAACACACACAACCACACACAGAGACACACACGGGCACGATGCACACACACACAGACGGTAGAATTTGTTGAAGAACATTAAGTTGGCTTTCTGCAGCTCATTGGCAGAACAAGGCACCACTGCCAAGTTCAGGAGTTCCATTCCCATAGTGCTATGAACATACTACATAAGAAAGGGGTTTATATCCTGACTAACAGTGAATCAATAAAGGTTTATATATATAATGGCTTTGTTGAATACTCAATTCTGATTTGTAAATCACGGCATTCAGAGCTGTTATCTCTCTTCCTTTTGCTTTATATTTTGTGTAAAATTATTTATTTCTTTTGTGAGTAGCCCTGTTATAAGCAGGGTAATGTACATGTATCCCTTATATCTTGTTTTGTGACTGTGAATGTGAGGCAACCATGGTAGCTGTCGGTACCCATGGCTACGGGGGGTTGTTGGTTACCTTGTTGCTACAGCGACGAGGGAGGGGCCGGCCTTTGCCACACATACAGGAAACAGAGACCATCTTCGGACATGGAGGGCAGGGGCCTGGTGAGTTTATAAATACATATATATGTTGTTATATTTTGTTATATTTTTTGGGGGGTGTGTAAATATGAGTGTGAGTGTGAGTGTGTGTGTGTGTGCGTTACCTGGGTGACAGAGCAGCAGACAGGTGTGTCCACAGTTGGGGATGAGGGGTCTCTCACAGACCAGACCACACGAGTGAGGCAGCAGCCAGGGGTCGACTGGCGGGTCCTGCACCTTCCCACAGTAACACACATACCTACACACGCACACACACACACACACTTTATATTCCTATAAATTATAATACTAATCATTATAATCATAACATGGTCAAGAGATGAAACCCACCTATTGGGAGTGGCACTGGGAGGATACTCTGTACGACACTTTGGACTAGATGAGGGGAGGAAGGAGAGAGAATAGGAGAGGAGAGAAGATTGGAAAAGAGGAGGAGAGAAGATTGGAAAAGAGGAGGGGAGGAGAGGAGAAGAGAGGGGGGAGATGAGAGGGAAAGGATTAGTATGAGACGTTTGAGACAAGATGAGACATTTTCAGTTGGAGAGAGCAAATCAATCACGAGACTCCTCGGACGATGTATTTTAATACGTGGCATTGAATATGTTTATGTACCATGTTTACGTGTTACGTGAATTAGTTAACCATTTAGTTGCTCATAAACGGGAGACGGTGAGAAGGCTGCTAGTCTTTCTCACCAGGGCCACGGATGCTGTTTCTGACCAAAGTCTTCATCAGTCACGGAGGAAACGAGGAAGGCAGAGTCCTTGGCCCACTTCTGGATGCAGGGGATGTGGAAGAGAGAGAAACACCCACCACAACTCCACACCTAGGGACACAAAGAGACACATATAGACTAGCTTGGAGGGATCAGAGTGTGTGTGTGCGCGCGTTAACTGTGTGCGTCCGTGTGTGTGTGTATGTGTCTTACCGCCTGGTTCCTCTTGACAGAGGCGATGCAGATCAGGCAGGTGACCGCTCCGGACTGGAACAGCTCACTCACATACTGATTGGTCCTCTCAAGCCCATTCACATCACCACCTACACACACACACATACATTTAATTGAAAAATAAGTTTAGATTGGTGTGTGTGCAGGTACATAGCATTCATAAGAACGTATCCACTCTTGCTTTCCCAACGCGAGTGGTGTGGAGAGAAAGCACCATCTAGTGGTTAAATACAGTACTGCAGTTCTCCACTGATAATCACGCACCCATAAGCATCTGCTTAGTCACGACAACAACAAACAAGTGAATCAAGTAAAATCACTGAAAAACTCAAAATGACAATTAGTCTGCACAGAAGATAAAAAAAATACTGTACATTTTTAATAGCTTCTTAAAACTATCCACTGACTCTGTGCTTTTTTAATAACATGGGAAGACTGATGTGGGACGGAAAGGCAGCTGCAACTGAAAAGGCTTGGTCCCCCTTAGATTTCAGCCTGGATCTGAGGACAAGGCCTTGTTCAGGTCAGTGGACTTGGGAGAATTCAGTGATCTCACCGGGGCCAGGGGACACAATGATTCAGATAAATAAACCGGGGCCGGACGGTGTGGTGCTTTAAACATTATTAAGATCATTTTAAAAATCAATTCTGCAACCATTGTAGCAAGGCCATCACTGATGTAATGTAGTGTGACATATGTCGTGTCTCGGATAACAGTCTAGCAGCTGCGTTTTGAACCAATTGGAGCCGAGACACAGAAGAGTGACTCAGGGTGGTGAACAGCGAGGTGCAGTCATGCGGACGGGAGGAGACAAAGACATTGTGATGATAAGTGTGTTACCTGTCTGGTTTGTGTAGGTCGTAAAAGTTGAGGCCAGAATCTTTCCCTTCTTTCCGTCCTTTGTCTCAATCTCTTCATCTTCCTCGTCGTCAGAGGAGGAGCTATAATGGCTCTGGACCAATCGCTGAGCGGCAGCCTGGTTGGACTTCCTGATCTCCTCGAACTTTGATTGGACGGTGAAGCCTGACAAACACAGTGTTAAGTAACACACCATCCTTTTCTAGTGACATTTCTGCAATGTTTAATACGTAATATATAATTATATTCGTTTTTTTTAATCTTGCGATACATGCAGTAAATAAAAAAGGGGATACTTTTTTGATAGTTTGTTGTCTTAGTCGTTTTCTTACTTTGTTCACTATTTGTCGAGAGACCGGTGTTCGCCTTGCCTCCTCCTCCTCCTCCTCTTCCTCTCCCCTCTCCTCCTTTACTCCCCTCTGCTGCTGCTGCTCTTCTCCCCTCTCCTCTTCCTCTCCCCTCTGCTCCTCCCTTTGACCCTGCTTTGCCCCCTGCTCTTCCTCCTCGCTCCTCTGCTCCCCATACTCCTGCAGGAGGAGCTGGTTTGGTGGGAGCAGGAGCAGGAGCAGCAGCCGCAGGTCCAGGTCTCTCCTTCTGTGGAGGTCGTGACCTCTCACCCGAGCCGGCACTCGCTCTGCCACGCCCCTTGCCTTGCTGTCTCCAGGCTGGCTCCATGGCAACCTTAGGATGGAAAAGACGTAGTCAGGATGACTTGCTGTTCCCGATTGTTACTAACGGAATGCTCATATATACAGCAGCATGCGTATGCACCATTTAGATAGCGATAGACAGGAAGTGTAAAAAAAAATCATTCAAAAGATCAGTCAGTTGTCTCTGTAAAGAGACAGCTTACAACAATCGACTGTTTAGTACATTGCCCAATGTAGTTGTAATGATTCGGCCGACTCAACTGGGCAAATTGTTGTATACAGGTACAGATATTTATCATTTCGAATTTCTACAAGTATATGATGACACGTCGTTTATTCACTCTTGAAAAGTAATTTAATCAGATTAGACAGAAACATGTGCACGCATTACTCGACTGTGATGAATGAAAACTTGATTTCTGACTTCCGTGTAGCCATGCATCTGTGTTAAAGTATACGCAACATGTTAGACCATGTTTGGGTCTATGCATGCGGAGATAGGTAATATATATGACAGTCCTGCAGAGTGCACTCTCAAAGGTTAGCACTTCTCAGCTAACCATGTCATGTTTAACAACAAGAAAAACACAAAAAACTTACGACTTTCGGGAGTGACTTTCGAGCACAATTAATTGGCACTAGAAATAAATGTCTTCCGGTGATAGAGATTGGGATAATTGATGGGAATATGATTTAGCAGAAAGTTGATTCAACCGAGCTAACGCGCAATGTACTGCGAGTGGCCGTGTGAAGACCTGCGCGTTGACGTGCTGATGGGAAATGTAGTTCACCAAGTAGAGGGAACGCATTGTTTCAGACGTAAGCTCGAGTTGAAAATAATACAAATACCACAACTCATAGTATATTCGAGGGCAGTGCTACGTGTCAAGCACATCAAGCACCGTTGATGCGCTCTCTCGCTCTATTATCTATTCACAGTTTATAGTTTGTGATAGCAGTTGTCAAACAAGTTTAACTAATGTACAGACATTTCTTTCAGCCATGTACCCCTTTCGCCAGCACAAAACATTTTGGAGGAAGAAAATTACACTGTAAATTATGGACGTGCATGTTACTTTATGGAAACTAATTGTGTATATAAGTAGAAAGGTTTGCCGAACGTGTAGTATTCAGAATATATTCAATTTGTTAACATGGTATTCAGATTCAACAAATTTTAGGACGGTGGGATTATTTAACATGTGTTCATATTGGACACGCAAAATTAGAAAATGACAACGTTTTTTGATGTTGCAAGTGCCCCTGAAATCCTTCGAAAGTTCAAAGATCAAATATTCTACCACACACACACACACACGCATGCGCGCACACACACAATCTTGAGAAAATAGATAATTTATTATTATATATTATTGTTATATATAGTATATTATACTGTATATACATACTTTGTGTCTAACCTGTTTTGTTTAAGCATCTTTTGATTATGAATGAATACACACAATTTGGTTTATTCATTGATATAGAAAAAAATAAAAGAAACTAGTGAAAAACAAGTGAATGTTTATGGCAAAGGATAGTTAATCTATGAAGCACAACTGCTAAACTCAAGCAATATTTGTCTCTCAGGGTAGCATGGATAGCATAGAGCATATGTTGTTTTGTGTCACACAGTCTGGTCAGCCCGGCTCAAATTAATGCTGAGATATGTTATCTGTTCTGTGTTTACAATCACCTTGTTTGTGTGTTTTTCCAAGTTAAAACTTTATATCATAATTCTAGGAGTATATTTTACGATGCATAAATGACACAGAAGGATTTTCAATTCAATAATACCTTACAATGTCAAAACAGTAGTTCAGCAATTTTTACATCCAAATGAATTAATTAGTTAACCATTCTCTTGTAATTAACCTCACCTTCCTCTCCTCTCCTTCCTCTCCTCTCCTCTCCTTCCTCCTCCATCTCCCTCACCACCAGTCTCGCGGCACCCTCTACAACTTCATTCCTCCCTCACAGCCTCTCTCATTCCTCTCCCACTCTCCCCCCCCCCAGGTCTGCTACACCCACTCGGAGATCCTCCCTCCCTCCCTAAGTTGGCGGTGGCTCCACAGAAAGTGTGGGCGGGACCATCTTCTTCTCCAGCCGTGTGATGCGGTGCTTCAGTTTGCTCTGGCCCGCCTCATGCTCTGCTAGCAGCTTAGCGTAGCGGGTCTGCAGCACGTCCAGGTTCAAGGTCATGCGGTCCACCTTGTCCTCCATCTCCTTGGGGTCGGGACCCTGGGCTGCCACCTATACTCACCAATCAGACGCAGCACATGTCACAAATTGCACACTCCTTCAGTACTTTTCATATACTTTTATATCGTAGAATCTGTATAGTCTACAGTTTTATTGCTGTTTGATCAGAGCAGTACACACTGTACTGTCGCCCCATCGACCAGTGTCATGTGGTGTCTAGACTCACCAGTGTGTGTTGGTTTGCTAGGCAACAGTACAGCATGTGAGGTGTTGCAAGGCAACAATACAGCGTGTGAGGGGTTGCTAGGCAACAGTATAGTGTGTCTGTGGATGCTAGGCAAAAGACCATTCCATGCATGGGCTTGCTAGGCGACAATTCTGCATATGTGGCGTTGCCAGGTGACAGTATGGCTTGTGCGTGCTGTTGCTAGGCAACAGCCTCACCTCCAGGTCCAGAAGGCCGTCCTTCATGAGGATCTGTCGTCCCTTCTCCTCCAGCATGGCCTTGGCATCAGGGTACTCGGTCAGTGCCTCCATCAGGTCGTCCTTGGACAGGCAGAAGAGATCCGAGTAGCCGATACTCCTGATGTTAGCCGTCCGCCTGTTTCCCGCTTTACTCCCTGGAGAAAGGAGAGAGGAAGAAGAACAGAAAAGAGGAGGAGGAGGAGGAGGAGGTGAGATGGGGATAATATTGACCTTAAAGTTTACATTCATTTGCAGTTATCAGATGACATTACAGAAGATGAATTTAGGAATGTTAATTGAAACACAAGCTAAGCTCAAACACATACTCAATCCCCATTGACTGAGGCAGATAGAAAGTGATAGAGAGGCTTTGAGATAGAGAAAGAGAGAGACAGAGTGTGTGTGTGCGTGCGTGAGTCAACACACCTTTAATAGCCAGAATACTGATCTCTCCAAAGTAGCTGCCATCGCTGAGGACAACAAACTGCTTGATGCCATCGTCCGCCACCACGGCCAGTTTCCCCTCCTTGATGATGTACATCTCCCTGCCAATGTCCCCCTTCTTACAGATGTAGTCCCCGGGGCTGTACACCTGTGGCTGCAGCTTCAGCACCAGCTCCACCAGGAGGCCTGCCTCACAGTCGGCAAAGATCCTCACCTGGAGAGTAGAGCAGAGGATGGAGTGGATGGGGGGAGGAGAGGAGAGAGGGGAAGGGAGAAGAGCGCAGAGGATGAGGAGAGACGAAGACTCAAGACCAAATGAAAAACAGGTGAATGCAATGCATTTAACGGTGATACATTGTTATAATATTTTATAATAGTTTAATATATTGCGTTTGTATGTGCGTCTGTGAGCATGCGTGCCATATATACCTTTTTGAGTGTGTCCAGATGAACATTGATGGCTATCTCAGCTCTCAGTTTGTCTGGGAGGAACTTCAAGACCTCTCTCTCATCCACAGCTTTCTTATTGGTCCACAGGTAGTCAAACCACTTGATCACACGCTTCTCCAAGTCCACCGTCACCTGCAGACATACATCACTACTGAAACCCAACTTTTCACTGACTTAGTTGACGAGTCAAACTTCACATTTGACTGGATGGCAGGCTGGACAACTGACTGACCTTTCTGAAGGTCATATACTGTTTGATGGCATCGATGCGGGCCTGGAAGTTGGCCCGAGCAGCGTTCATGTTGGTGATCATGGAGCCGACATTACCAACAATGGTAGCAAAGATCAACACTCCCACCTGTGAGAGCGAGAGCACGAGAGAGAGAGAGAGAGAGAGAGAGAGAGAAGATGAGAGAAAGACA
Organism: Urophycis tenuis; assembly: GCA_036785325.1. NCBI lineage: Eukaryota > Metazoa > Chordata > Actinopteri > Gadiformes > Phycidae > Urophycis > Urophycis tenuis. Next base: position 118,366 of record JAXIVH010000082.1, on the reverse strand, counting down.
CATGACTGCTGGTAACAATGAAATACCAGAGTACTCCCACGCTAACATGACATAAACATAAAGAGTTTGACTAAGAGTTTCAATCAATAATATCATGACACATTTCCGTCCCGATATTCAGCAAGCATGTCTCGCCAGCGGGTTTCAGCACATACGCCTCACGTAATCAAAGCACATTCCTTCTATGGTTTGTTCTCCACTCATTTCCTGTTTCGCTTATATATTTACTCTAGATATACTCTGTTCTACCCCATTTCCTGCTGCCTTTAAAAGACGCCTTCACAAGACAATTGGTTGTGATGCGTTAAAGGTCCTGATGTACAAGAAGCAAGAAATGTGCATGTTTGCACAAACAAAATGGAAGGTTCGTTCCCCATCAAAGTGCTGTATTGGTCTTCGACTGCCAGAGTGTGTACGGTACTCAATCCAAATGCTCAAACATTTCCTGCATGCCCCCCAATACACAGCTGCCTGCCATTGGTCAACAACAGCAAATACATTGTACCCTGTTCAAGTGTAATTGTAGTTTCGATTGCCTTTGTGAACACCCCTCTCATGATGTGGTTTTATTATATTATTATATTGGGGCCTTAAGCCACACCCACCAGGAAGTCCGTGACCACAAAGAAGTACTCTGAGTTCTCCACAGGGGGCGGTGTTTCACCGATGGTAGTGAGCGTCAGGGTGGACCAGTACATACTGTAGGCGTACTTCCTGACCAGCCGGCCAAACTCTGGATTCGCTGGATCCGGATACACAAACCTGTCAGAACCAAAACCTAGAGGAGGAGAGAAGGAGGAAAGGAAAGGTAAGGAGAGAGGACATGAGGGGAGACAGGAGAGCGGAATGGAAAAGTGAAGAGGGAAGTAGAACAGTAGAATAGATTTACGGATTGGAGAGGAGGAAAGGAGATCATTTTGTAATGGAGAGTTGGACAGAAGATATACACAGAGGGGAAACCAAAAAAGGAGGAGGATAATACAATGAACGAGTTTATGTGCATGTTGCGCAATATGTGGGTGTTTGAGGGTTTGTGACTGTGTGTGTGCGTGTGTGTGTGTGTGTGTGTGTGTGTGTGTGTGTGTGTGTCGGACCGATGGCCTTGGAGAAGGAGTAGTAGAGACAGGCGTTCCAGTGGATGATGATGACGATGTACATGACCAGGTTGGAGATCCGCAGCAGGTTGGGGTAGTTGGTCCTCGTCTCTGTTCTCTGGAAGAACTCCAGCATCCTGCCGCACAACACACATAAGCACATATATAGTCATGCACACATAAATACAACCACGTCCACGTGAGTGAGTGTGTGCGTGCGTGCGAACGTGCATGCATGTGCACACCGGTTGAATCGGAACAGCCTGTTAAGGCGTATCTCAGGATAGTTGACACCAAAGTAGGCGTAGAAGATATCGGTGGGAACCATGGTGACCAGGTCCAGCTTGAACTGGAAGCTCTTTATGTAGCGGTCCCGCAGCTTCTTCTCATCCTTCACAAGCAGACCCTGCTCCAGGTAGCCTGCACACAGACACACATCCCATATACATATATATTGTAGACACACCTATAGACACATACATGTGGTCATTCCTGATTTTTCCCACTCTATTCCCCTTGGTTTTTCCACACCTGTATTCAACTACTCATCAACCTGATTGCATAACCTTCCTGTTTTCTTTGTTCCCCAGCCAGATGTTCTTTGTTCCCTAGTGGGTACACGTTGCATTTGAAGCTTTTGATCTCCCTGGTTTTTGATCTTGCCGATTGACGGGCCCCCAGATCGAGAGCTGAGACGGTGACTCCGCCACCTGTCACTCCTTTCTGACTCTCTGTAAATCAACTTTGGGGCGCCAGCCCGTCTTATCCCACTTGAACGTGCCTACAGTGACTCCTGGGAGTGGGGAGGAGCGCATGCAGCTGGGACTCACCCACCTCCCTCTGGAGGAGCGTCAGCATCATACGATGGAGTTGCACTTCTTTGCAAGGTGGCCACTAAAAGATCGGGTTCATCAGTGAACAGCCGGTAACCGGTGGGCCGTCAATGGTGGTCCGGTCTACACAGTAAAGTGTTTGTTGGCTGGTCCCCGCAGGTGACATGGCCGTGAATACCTAGTCGATGGGAGGGATACGGGCTGGACCAGCTCGGGCCGCTGTCGCATCCCGTCATTCCCATTTTTCCCACAAGACATCCTCCTACTCTGTTGTTCATGGTTTTTCCACACCTGTATTCAACTATTGGTCACTCTGATTGCATCTAACCTCCCTGTTTTCTTTGTACCCCTGCCAGATTGTCTTTGTTCCTCAGTAGGTAAACGTTGCCTTTTAGCCTTGATATAGTGTTTGATCTCTCTGGTTTTGATCTTGTCTGTCTCTCCGATTCTGGATTTTGCTTATGTGTGTGGATGTGTGTTTATTTTTGCGTGTGTGTGTTTACTGACCAGTACGTGTTCTGAAGAACATGTCAGCGGCGTAGATAAGGTCCGATGTGTAGTCCAGAAAGATCCAGAGCATAATGTAGTCTGTCTGTAACTCTTCAAAACATGCCCTACACAGACACACACCAGGGTTAATAAAATCAGCTCATCTTCGCTGACATATGCGCAAGTGAAATTATTTAATAAATGCTATTTTGCACTTACACATGACTGAATTTGATGTTCATAATTTAGGTGGTGCTATGTATGTGTTAAAGTGGCCCCCATAGGAGAGGATAACCTGGCCAGGGGTACATTGAGTCCAATTGGACCTGATGTGGAAAGCGCTGTATTGCACTGTGATTTACCTTGCTATGATCAGCGTCCAGTTGTACATAACAGGGATTGTGATGACAAAGAGCCAGTGGTAGTAGCTGTTACCAGCTGGATCAATGACTTTTATCTCCTTAGGGCTATAAATATACACAAACACACATTTATATGACTTGCAGGAAATTCCAATAGAATGAATGAGATATTTATAATAATGGTAACGATGAACATTACAGATTATTCCCACACTCACACTTCCTTTTCTTTCTCCTTTTCTTTCTCCTTCTCCTTCTCTTTTTCTTTTTCCTTCTCCTTCTCTTCCTTCTCTTTCTGTCTCTTTTCTTTCCTCTCTTTTTTCTCTTCTTTTTCTTTCCTGGAAAAGAGACAAGTTAACATGTGGGGAAGGAGGAACAGAGGGATGGGAGAAGAGGGATGAGAGTCTGAGGACTGCAGAACCACCACCCGAGTCCCAGCCAGATAAAAGTGCTTGGCTTGAAGAGAGGGAGATCAGCCTCGACTGTTCTAACTGATATGCATTTGTGACTTGTTAAATACAAATCGTCTCATACTTTTTAGCTCACACACAGGTGGGTGCACACGGGATGGATGGAGGAACCGACAAGGATGTCTTGAGGAGGATGTGATGGAAGGATCGAGGCTGGGGGATGGGGGATGGAGGGAAGGATGGAGGCTGATGTGGCTGAGGGATGGAGGCTGATGGAGGGATGGATAATGATGGAGGCTGAGGGATGGATGGAGGGGTGGAGGCTGAGGAACTGAAGAGACATGAGGGATGTGATGGGATGATGGAGCGACAGAGGCTGGGGGATGGAGGGATGGAGGCTGGGGGATGGAGGGATGGAGGGAAGGATGGAAGCTGATGGAGGTTGATGGTGGCTTAGGGGTGGAGGCTGATGGAGGCGTATGGATGGATAATGATGGAGACTGAGGATGGCTAATGATTGAGGGATAGATAATGGTGGAGGGACGGAGGCTTTTGGTGGGATGGCTGATGAGGGACAGAAGAGGTTCATACTTTCTCTTCTCTTTTCTCTCTTTCTTTTCTTTCCTTTCTTCTTTTTTCTTCCTTTTCTTCTCCTCCCTGAAAGATAACAGATCCAATTTCAAGGTTCAAGTGTGTGTGTGGGGTCATCTGTGTACGTTGAGTGTTTGTGTGTATGTGCAAGGAAGATACATTGAAAGAGGCTGTGAGTGAGAGAGAGAGAGAGAGAGAGAGAGAGAGAGAGAGAGAGAGAGAGAGAGAGAGAGTTTGTTTCCTACTCGTCCTCTTCGTTGTTATTGCAATTGTTGATGTTGAAGAGGACTCCAGCTCCACCCCCCCTCGGTGACCTTCAGAATGATACAAGAGTTTTAATCTCCCCACACACTCTCAGCCAATCACATGCCAGGGCCAGGGGATATACAGGAAGTACTGTCAACCAATCAAAGATTAAAGTGCACTTTCATTACTGCACAGGCGACAGGTGTGTCACTTCCTGATGGACTGAAAACAATACAAAAACAGTAAGTCTGTGGTAATAAGTTCTCCCTTACCTGTCCTCCCTCGACCCCTCTCCCATCTCCTGAAGGGCAGTGATGGGCAGAGTCCCTTGGATGGTGGGCATAGTCGCCCCGGGAGCAGGGTCTAACGGAGATACCTTGGTTGGCATGGTGATAACTTCTGACTTCCTGTAAAGAGAATCAAACTAAACCTTCAGCTCGGGACTCAAAAGACAATTTCAGAGTCCCTGTGACCCGACCGCACAAGCCAACGCAAACCAACATTGGTGATCCTTTCGCTACATGTTTTGTGCAAAACTTGTGCAATGTGCCTAACACACAGTAACAGGTGACTGTGATGTAAAGTGTAGTCTTACTTATGAAAATGGTAGCACATTGTAATAATGAGTAATAGAATAGAATAGAATAGAAATACTTTAGTGATCCCAAGATGGGAAATTGCCACTAGTAAGAGGTAAGAGTAGAGCAAGAGGTTAGAGCTGGTTGTGATGGTTATTAATGTGGTAACACATTGTAATAACTAAGCTTGCGGTGTTGTGATGTGCTTATTAAATGGTAACACATTGTAATAACTAGTAAGAGGTTAGAGCTGGTTGTGATGGCTATTAATGTGGTAACATATTGTAATAACTAAGGTAGCGGTGTTTCGATGTGGTTATTAAATGGTAACACATTGCAATAACAAATAGTAAGGGGTTAGAGCTGGTTGTGATGAGGGTATTAGTGTGGTTACACATTGTATTAACTAAGCTAGCAGTGTTGCGATGTGGTTACTAAATGGTAACACATGGTAATAACCAAGTTAGTAAGAGGTTAGAGCTGTTATGTGGCAATTAATATGGTAACAGATTGTAATAATAGAGTAATAACTATTAGTAATAATTAATAGTAATAACACTGCTCAAGTAGATAATCACTCACCTTGGTTACCAGGAAAGGCGACCTAATTCCACCTGTCCACCGCCGGGGCCATCGTCATGGAAACAAGCACGGTCCCCTACAGTGGGAAAGTTACAATCCACAGAAAACTTCTGCCTATGGTGCAACACAGATGTCTCTCTCTCTCTCACTATTCTCTCCTCCTGTCTCACACCTCCCCCCTCTCTCTTCAAGGATAAAGGGATTACAGCATGATAAGACAAATCACTATTTCATTGTGATTGTCACGGTGTGTCTGTCTCTCTGCCTGGTAGGTCTCCGTCTGTTGGTCTGTCACTCTGTCTGCCTGTTCCAGTCTGTCTGCCTGCCTGTTTGTCTGTCTATCTGCCTGTCTTGCATTCACCCTATCCACCTGTCTCCCCCTTTCCTGTGTGAGGGAGGAAGGAAGGGGAGAAGGAGGGAGGAGCTGACTATTGCCAGAAGGGATTTCTCTAAATCCTACAGAGTCAGCAACCTACTGTAATACCCCTTAACACTCTCCCTCTTCGCTCCCTCACACTTTCTCACCCTGTCTCACACACACACACACACATGCGCACACACACAGACAGACACAAACACTCACATGTATATTTATTCATGTACAGATGCATACATACTCCTCTGTATACAGAGTAGACACACAATGAGTTGGAAATACTACAGATTGTATAAAAAGGGGGCGATGTGTAGCATGAACTACATGAATATGTATACTGCATAATATTAGGTACGAATTTATAATACACATAGACATTTCAGGTATACATTGTATATCAACAATGGTATATATTTAATTTAGATATGTACATTGTACAACAAAGTAACTTATGAATATGTTCATATTGTATGTTACAGTAACTTGTATATTACAGTAACAAATATGTCTAACATGGTAACATGCTGAGAAAGTCACAACCAGGTGGGATTTATGCAAGATTTCATATTAAAAAGTACGATTGTACTTTTGCATGTGTACATTTTACAAAGCATCTGCAGGTGAAACCTTGAGAAAAAGATTGTAGTGACACCAGCCCATGCCTAACCAACTCTAACCCAAACTCTCTCATACACACACAAATGTATATTTACCTATATAGGCATGTGTATATTTATTCATGTACATATTTATACACAGTAGACCATGTGTACAAAATACAAATGGATTGTATAAAAACAGGGACAATGTGTATATTGCACTACATGAATGTATATACTGCATAATATATACATATTTATCATAATACAGTAACATTTCAGATGTATATTGTATAGCAACAATTGTGTGTTTTGTATATACATTTAGAGACATTGTATTGCCTACAGTATTGGGTCCCATTCTTAATCCATAGGGTTTAATTAGCATCGGTCCACCCTTGGCAGCTATAACAGCTTCAACTCTTCTGGGAAGGCCTCAAGGTTCCCGACTGTGTTTTTGACCATTTTTCCAGAAGCGCATTTGAGAGGTCACACACTGATGTTGGACGAGAAGGCCTGGCCCTCAGTCTCTGCTCTAATTCATCCCAAAGGTGTTCTATCCGGTTGAGGTCAGGACTCTGTGCAGGCCAGTCAAGTTCATCCACACCAAACTCTCATCGATGTCTTTATGGACCTTGCTTTGTGTCAGACAAGTACCGCAGTCAGATAAGTAGCGTTCTCCTGGCAACCGCCAAACCCAGACTCGTCCATCAGATCACCAGATGGTGAAGTGCGATTCGTCACTCCAGAGAACGTGTCTCCACTACTCTAGAGTCCAGTGGCGGTGTGCTTTACACCACTGCATCTGCTTTGCATTGCACTTGGTGATGTATGGTTTGGATGCAGCTGCTCGGCCATGGAAACCAATTCCATGAAGCTCTCTACACACTGCTCTTGAGCGAATCTGAAGGCCACACGAAGTTTGGAGGTCTGTAGCGATTTACTGCAGAACGTTAGCAACCTTTGCACCTCGGCATCCGCTGACCCCGCTCCGTCATTTTACGTGGCCTACCACTTTGTGGCTGAGTTGCTGTTATTCCCAATCCCTTCCACTTTGTTATATTTAGGTGTGAGGAAATTTCACGACTGGACTTGTTGCACAGGTGGCATCCTATCACAGTACCATGCTGGAATTCACTGAGCTCCTGAGAGCAACCCATTCTTTCACAAATGTTTGTAGAAACAGTTTGCATACCTTAGTGTAACCAACCTGGGTTCCTGAGCTTGCTTAAACTGCAACTTGTCCAGAATGCTGCAGCCCGGATCATCTCCAAAACCCCCACCTCCTGCCACATCACTCCTGTCCTCCACCAACTCCACTGGCTCCCCATCCGTCACCGCATCACCTTCAAAATACTCCTGCTCACCTTCAAAGCCCTGCACCACCTTGCCCCCCCCTACATCTCTGATCTCCTCCACATCCATGTCCCTCCCCGCTCCCTCCGCTCCTCCTCATCACTTTCACCATCCGTTCCTGCTGCCCACCTCACATCATTCGGTCATCGCTCCTTCAGCTGTTCAGCCCCTCGCCTCTGGAACTCCCTCCCCCCCCACATCAGGAACATCCCCACCGCCACCCAATTCAAAACTCACCTCCCCCATAAAGACTCACCTCTTCACCCTGGCCTACCCCCATCTCTAGACATAAATCACTCACTCCCACCAACGACTATTATTTATTTATTTATTTATTTTTTACAATTAATCTATTTATTTTTTTTACTTGTATTTTGTTTTTCATTGTTTTTCATTGTTTGTTATTGCTGTTTTTGTTGATTTTATATATGTATATATTTTAAATGTGTTATGTAAAGCGACCTTGAGGTCTCGAAAGGCGCTTAACAAATAAAATGTATTATTATTATTATTATTATAAATAGTGCAGTTCTCTGGCCAACCAGAGGGTGGCGCGTCCGCTATGAGTATAGCTCTTAGCCTGTGTTCACTCTCTTTCGACAAAAGATATTGACAAGAGCACAGAGCTTTCCAACTGAGAACTCCCGGTAGGGAATGTACACTCTTCAAACCAGAAATTCACCATAATTTGTCTGGTACATGTTTGTCAGGGTGATACATTGTGTGACGATTCAGCTTGAATGGAGAGCCTCTGTTAGCAGGCCTTAGCTCCGGTAAGAAATGCTAATGCGCCATGTTGGCTAACATGACTCCTTGTGATTGTATTGCTCTTTATCCATGAATAAAAACCAATCGGAGCTGTGATACTGTCACAGAGAGTACGAGAGACTACACAGATACAAATACAGATCATTTTAAGTTGTGATGAATGAGTGTAAAAAGATTGCTAATTATGTTAGCACAGAGCTAATCGCGCCAGTCGCGAGCTAATTTTGAACTGTCATGCTAATGTTCAGTTACACTATGCAGCTACTTTGGTTAAGTACACTCATACACAAGACACCTTTGTTCTTTCCGTAAAGGAGCAGTGCGCATTGGACATTGAACCTTTTAGTTTTGAGGAAACCTCCAAAGGGGACAATTTTATTTAAAGTTTATTTATTTATTTTGGGCCCATTTATTGTGCATTTGTGCACACTAGGAAGCCGGCTTAGGTAGGCAGGGTCTGTAATTTCATGTTTATCATTTTGTACAATACATCTCAATTCAAAACCATCCAGTTGTGTGTGGTATCTCTGCTGACACAGGCTTTCAGGCTCTGCAGTCCTTCCTAGATCTTACTGATACTAGCTTAATATTAAAATATCAATATACTTACCTGTGGTAACCGTTACAAGTGGCGAGCCAGCCAGGAGCCTGGTTATGTGTTAGCAGTGAACCATCATTATCAGTCTCCATCATTATCCAGGGAATTGTGTGAAACAATTTTGAGTGTCTGAAACCATTTTGAGTGTGTGAAAATTTTTCAAGTGTGTAAGTTCTTTGTCTGTGCATACATTTCTGATTGCTAAAAATGGAGTTCATTATGAGCTCAGGTATCAAAGTCCCCAATGCAGTAATTGTCAGTGGTTTACATGAATCACCAGAAGATGAAGAGATCATAGACTTCCTTAAGAAGTATGGCTCCATGAGACTTGTCCCAGTTACTGACATTAAGTCAGAGTTTTATAGACACCTGATTATTGAGTATCAAGATGGTGCTGCTATTGAAGCCTTATCCCCTCTTCTTCCCTACACACATGAACTTAAAGATAATCCAGATGTAAAATACTATGTTCAAGCTCTGGCAAGTGTGTACACAACCAAAGTTGGCTGTAGTGTTACCAAAACCTACCTTGATGAAATAAAGAAGTTAGCCAAACTAAGCGGAAGAGGCTTAGAAGAAGTGCTGAAAGACATGATGTCAGAGATCAGTGAGACAATAGAGACTGATGGCAGTGGTGATAATGAGTCTGGAGCCAAACAGCTCAACACATCCCCTGACACATCTGAACCCCCACACCTCCAGCTGCTCCCAGGTTCTTCTCAGGTAAGGTTCATTTAGAGTGGTGCTGAGCCATGTCCACCAGCTGATGTGAAGCGGAGTCTGTCCAGTGTGGAGAGTGACCTGAATCCACCTGAAATTCAAAAGGTCATCGTTGAGCACATTGTAAGGAGAGATGAATTAAACACACATTCACACTTTCCCATCAAGCTTCGTTCATTCTCTGGTAAGATCCCCAGACCCAATAGTGAGACAGATTACGACACATGGCGTTCACATGTTGAACTTCTCACGAAAGACCCCACCATGTCTAATCTTCAGAAGTCACGGAAAATCTTTGAAAGTTTGCTCTCCCCTGCAGCAGATATTATCAAAAGACTGAGCCCTGAAGCTACTCCTGAAACCTACCTTCAACTGCTGGACACAGCCTTTGGAACCGTGGAGGACGGCTAAGAGCTTTTCGCCCAGTTCATGAATACTCTTCAAGATCCTGGTGAAAAGGCCTCTACTTACCTCTTACATCTTCAAGCTGCCCTGAACCTTGCTGTTAGAAGAGGAGGAGCTGCTGCTGGAGAAGCAGACAGGCACATTCTCAAGCAGTTTTGCCACGGGTGTTGGGACAACACTTTACTCTCTGACCTCAACCTGGAAGAAAAGAAAAGTCGCCCCCCAGCATTTTCAGAGCTCCTGTTGTTAATCTGCACTGAAGAGGATAGACAAGCAGCTAAAGCCACATGTATGAAGAAGCACCTTGGCTCACACCGGCAGCGGGCTATGGCAAGTTCTTAGAGGGCATGTGCCTGCAGTCAACATGCAGTGTTCCAGCCTAAGTCCGACCCATTGACAGAGCTTAAACAGCAGGTGGCGTCACTGCAGAGTCAACTCACCACACTGATGTCCAAGAAGGCCAAAAAGTCCCCGAAACCCAAGGTGAGTTCTGAGCATCAGCCAAGCGGACCAGTAGCATCGAGACTTGACCCTAGAGCACCAAGCTGGAAACCTACCAACTCAAAGACCAGCACCCACCCGAGACCATGGTATTGTTTCAAGTGCGGCGAGGACGGTCACATCTCCTCAGCTTGCAGTAACGGTCCCAACCCCACTCTCGTCAATGAAAAGAGGGATCAGTTGAGAGAAAAGCAGCACCTCTGGGAAGCTAAGGAACACTCACCTGAACATAAGGATTTTTAGATGGAGTCTCAGTTGCAGGGCAAACTGAGGCTGGAGCAGTTCACCAACGCCCTGCTAAAAATAAAAGTGATGTCAGGCCCAGGTTCAGTGCTGCCTTGAACCAATCCAATGTCAGAAAACACCCCTTCAGAGTCCTGCAAAAGCTGATTGGCATGAAAAGCACAGGTCAAGTTACAGTTCACGGCAAACAGTTCAACTGTCTCCTTGACACCGGTTCGCAAGTAACCACAGTCACCAAGTCCTTTTACGATGAATACTTACCTGACCAACAGATCGAACCACTCTACAACCTTCTGGAAGTTGAAGGGGCCAATGGTCAACCTGTGCCCTACATCGGTTATGTTGAAGTCGCCATCACCTTCCCAAAGCAGTTCCTCGGAACTGAATATGAAGTCCCAACGTTGGCTCTGGTAGTTCCAGACAGTGGCACCTCAGCGTACCAGGTACTGATTGGTACAAACACTCTCGATGTGGTGTATGGTATGTGCAGAGAGAAAAGCCCAGCAAGCTGCCATCCTGTCCTGAACGGCTACAGGACGGTGCTGAAAGTACTTCAACTGCGACAGGAACAAAGCCATGACAGTAACATCGGACTGGTGAGGATGCAAGGCAGAGACAGAAAAGTCATTCCAGCTGGAGGAACAGTTGTCCTGGAAGATTCAAGATTCAAGTATCTTTATTGTCAAATGTGCTACATGGCAGGCATATAGCACAGATGAAATTGCAGTCCTCTCAGACCTGCGGTGCAAAATAAACAATGGACAAACAAAGTAGACAACAGACATCGTACAGACAAACATAGAAACACAGAAACACAGAAATTAACACGAGAAAGTAGAAAGAAAGAAAAGTAAGAGGAAAGAATGGTGTCAGTCAAAGAGTTCCACACTGAGAGGTCTGTCATCATGGAGTACCCTACATCGTCTTCTCTCATTGACCTACCATGCAGACAGCCAGGCAAACTACCAGTTGTGGTCTCCAACGAGTCAGAACATGACATTACCATCCCTGTGATCGCAGAGCTCAGTGCAATTCAGACCATTCTGTCTCACAGAGCGTGACCAAACCATCTGAACCAGAACACTCCAAGACAGCTGATCTAGCCTTTGACTTTGGTGAGTCCCTTACCTACATACTTACCTCAGCCAAACTCGACGTAACCAGCTACAGGTGGTTAGCGGCCCTCTCTACCTTCTCCTTTAAGCTCCAGTACCGCCTTGGGAAGCAGAACGGAGATGCTGACGCACTATCGCGACGTCCCCACAGCAACCTGCGTGACGACCCCACATCTCAAAAAGAGTGGGACAGGATCCACCAGTTCACACAACACCATTTATCGGATCCAGATACCATTGAGGCTGTGGACCAGGAGGTCGTTAGTGCCATCTGTGAGAGACAACTTGTCTATTGCGCCAATGATGGAATGGGCAGTGATGGAAGTATCTCCCTCGTCGAAAGCCTTGCCATCTCTGGAGATGCTGTACCTGACAGCTTTGAGCAGGAAGATGAGTTTGGAGGGCTTCCCATCGTCCCGCACCTATCAGAGTTGGATCTCAGAGACAAACAGCGAGCTGACCAGTGCATTAAACATGTCGTCTCCCAGATCGAGCGTGGCGAGAAACCACCGCCCACTGTGAGGACTGAGCTCCCAGACCTACCTCTGCTGTTGAGAGAATTGAACAGGCTTGAACTGCGGAATGGCATCCTCTACAGAACACGTCAAGAAGAAGGCAAAACACAGTACCAGCTAATCTTACCTGAAGAACTTTGTGAGATGGTCTTAACGAGCCTACATGACAACATGGGTCATATGGGAAGAGACCGCACGCTGGACTTGCTCAGAGCCAGATTCTACTGGCTGAGGATGGCCTCTGACATTGAGAAGTAAGTCAAGACATGTCAGGGGTGTTTGCGCAGGAAAACCTTACCTGAGAGGGCTGGACCTTTAGTGAACATCATGACAACACGACCGCTCGAACTAGTCTGCATGGACTTCTGAACCGGACAGAAGTAACACAAAGGACATTCTCGTGATCACAGATCACTTCACAAAATACGCAGTGGCTATCCCAACACCAAACCAAAAGGCTCGAACAGTTGCAAAGTGCTTATGGGACAATTTCATCGTCCACTATGGTATTCCAGAGGAACTGCACAGCAACCAAGGTCCTGATTTTGAGTCGCGGTTAATCAAAGATCTGTGTGAAGTTGCAGGCATACAGAAAATTCGAACAACCCCGTACCACCCAAGGGGCAACCCGGTGGAACGCTTTAATCGCACTCTGTTAGACAAGCTTGGCACTCTGGAAAACCAGGATAAGTCACACTGGAAGGACTTCGTGAAGCCTTTGGTCCACACGTACAATTGTACCAGAAGTGAAGTGACTGATATGAGCTAATGTTCGGACGCCAGCCACGCCTGCCGGTCGACCTTGCATTCGGCTTACCAGTCAAGGAAGAGCAACAGAAGTCACACTCCCAGTACGTAAAGCATCTCAAATACCACCTCGAGGAGAGCTACAAAATTGCTACAAGGAGTGCTGCCAAGGTAGCTGAAAAGAACAAGACAAGGTTCGACAAGCGTGTGACTCCTTCTGCCCTGGACATTGGAGACAGAGTACTTGTCAGAAACGTACGTATTCGTGGAAAGCACAAGCCGGCTGATAAATGGGAGTCCACTGTCCATGTGGTAGTGAGGAAAGCTGGAGACCTCCCCGTCTATACAGTCAAACCAGAGACCAGAGAGGGTCCCTGGCGCGCCCTGCATCGAGACCTCTTGCTCCCATGTGGGTTCCTCCCTGTAACAACAGAAGAGTGTGCACAACCCAAACCACTCGAGCGCCGCCAGACATGCCAGAACACTCGCAGTGACACAAGAGAAGTTGATCAGTCCTCAGATGAGGATGATACCTTTCCTGTTACCTGGTCCCAAAAAGAATCAGTTCCAGAGGTAACCAGATGTATTGTCTCACGAGATGTTCCAAGACACCATGGTCCAAGCCATTCTAAAGAGAATCTGACTACAAACCTCAACAAGGTGACTGATGATGTTAGAGCTACACAGTCTTTTCCATTAAGCCATAGTTTGTCAATTAATTTGTTTATTATGATTTTGCTCACATTATATATTTTGGTAATATTCTGTTGTTAAGTTAATAATAATTTGTTTAGTTAATTTATTTGCTTTGTATGTTTAGTCTTTATTTGGGTTAATTCATTTAGTGTGATTTTTGGTTTAGACACCTGGGGGTAGTGGTGAGCACAGGTAAGGGTGTATATAGGCAGGAAGTGGCAGACCACCTGTATTGCACCTGGGTAATGGGCACATGGTTTTTTAACAGTTGGATTCAGTTCATGAGAGAGAATTGTTTGTGACCGAGAAAACAATAAACCAGCCTCAATGACAGAACCCATGCCTGGAAATTGGTTTACTTTTTAACTGCATACATTACCTGCCCACGGTGCCAGAAGTGGTTGTTTGAAGGTTTTAATTTATTTTGAGTTTAAGTTTAGGACAAACGGCCACTACATCAAGTAAAAAACCTGCTCATGGATTAAAGAAAGAAGAACTTTCCTTGGAATACGATCCTTCGGACCTGCTATTGGAGTGGGCTTTCCGATGGAAAAGGAACTTGGATTGTTTTAATCGTCTTTCATGGATCATCTGCTGTTGAGAGACAAATACCTGGTCCAGATCTAAGAAATCTCCACTTGGTATGTGCACTGTTTTCAAAACGCCATATAGGAAGATGGTGAAAATCAGTAATCAGTTATATGAACTTGGACTGCTATAATTCGCTGTGCGCTTTGTTGGATTATTGACGCAAGAGACGGCCTTCATTCATGAGAAGATAGCGCCTTGTGTAGGCCCAGCTTGTGACTTGTGTGGATGAAAAGGAACTGTTCGTTTGAAACCAAGTTGTTTTTGATAGCGTTGCCACCTTTTGCTCGACTATTGCCCGATTGCGGGACCGCACTGTTATCCTCAAGTGTACAAGATGAGCGACGAGAACACGGCATCCGATACGGAAAGGCCAGCATCAAGACGGTCAATAAAACTGACAGCTAAAGGAATATGCTTTTACATACAAAATTGTCAAGAGAAACGCACTGCAAAAACTAAGCAGGCTAAAAAGCTAATGGATAAAATCCGTCCTCTACTAGAATTAAACGACAATGCCGATGCAGTAAACGCTCAGCTCGCTTTGTTCATTAAGTGTTACGATGATGCATGTAACATGCACGGAGCGTTTATGGAATTGCCTCTACCAGAAGATGATCAAACACTTCAGACAAAAACTACGAACTTTGAGAAAAAGATGAAATCATGTCGTGAATTTATTGAAGAGGTAAAGCAGTGGCTGTCTAAAATCGGACGTCCATATTCGAAGCCAATTGAACCTCAACCTTCCGAAACAGAATGTGTTGATGAAATAAGACCTGAGGATAGTATTTCTAACATCTCAAGCGTAAAAGCAAGTTCTGTAAAATCACGTGCAACTGGTGTATCAAAGACGTCTGCAATATCAATGGTGCGCATTAAGGCAGAGGCCGAAAAAGCATCTCTTCTCAAACGCTCTGAAGCCCTAAAAAAGATGCATCATATTGAAGTGCAAGAGGAAAGTCTCCGCAGGGAAGAAGAAAGTCTCCGCAGGGAAGAGAAAAGGCTCCGTAGGGAAAAGGAGCAATTGGCGCTTGAAACTGATTTAGCGGCAGCTAATGCAAAGATTCAAGTTTTAAAAATGAACTCTTCACGGTGTGGGTCAGCTCGATCTGATGGAATGAACTTTTATTTGGAGAGAAGCAAAGCTCAAAGGTCCATCAGCTTAAATCCCCAAGCCAACACTTTTGTCACACATGAAAATCATGTCCGTGTCCCCCTTGGTTTAAGTTTAGGACAAACGGCCACTACAGATGATGTTCCAGCTAGCACAAATAGCCTACCTGATGTTACTCCAGTCAACCAAGTGACACTGAACCTGAACTTATCTGAGAATGAACCTGTGGAAGAGAAAGACCTACCTGAGAATGAACCCGTGGAAGAGAAAGACCTACCTGAAAATGAACCTGTGGAAAGAGACAAACTTACCTGACGGCGACGACCATATGAAAGACTTGTCGTATGAGGACTACCCTGAACAACTTCCAGTCCTCTCTGACCTGCCAGAATGTGACGAGACAAATATCCTTGAAAATGAAGGAGAAGAGGAGATTAAGGAGACGGAGGAACAAGCAGACACTGACGACGTGATGAGGAGGCCGGAGAGGAATCGTAGGCCACCTAGGCGGCTTGAATATGCCGAACTAGGAATCCCCTTAGTCACAGTGGTGAAGTCACTCTTCCAAGAGTTGACTACTGTCTGGAACGACATCATAAGTGAGAGTGAAGCGCCAGCTCGTCCCCCCGTCCTGTCCCCTCAAGTGATAACCTTCTGAACATTGCCATGCACAGGGACGTGCATGAGTTTGGAGGGGAGAGTGTAACCGACCTGGGTTAACCTGGGTTCCTGAGCTTGCTGTTTTTAAATAGTGCAGTTCTCTGGCCAACCAGAGGGTGGCGCGTCCGCTATGAGTATAGCTCTTAGCCTGTGTTCACTCTCTTTCGACAAAAGATATTGCCAAGAGCACACAGCTTTCCAACTGAGAACTACTGGTAGGGAATGTACACTCTTCAAACCAGAAATTCACCATAATTTGTCTGGTACAGACTGTTAACATGTTATTTGTTCGTCAGGGTGATACATTGTGTGACGATTCAGCTTGAATGGAGAGCCTCTGTTAGCAGGCCTTAGCTCCGGTAAGGCCTGCTAACAGAGGCTCTGTCCACTGTTAACAAACTGCTCCAGCCACCGGCCACCAACCCACCCTCCTTCCCCGACCTCTGTGACTCCTTCCTCCTCGCTTTCAACAAAAAAATCTCCCAAATCAACAGCTCCCTGACTGCCACTATCAGCAACTCCCCCGCCACACACACTTCTCCCCCACCGCTCCTCCCCCTTTTCCCTGACCTCCCGCCCTTCCCTCCGCTCGCTGCTTTCTCCCCTGTCAACTGCTCCCACATCCAGGACATCATCACAGCATCGAAGACAACCACCTGCTCCCTCGACCCCCTCCCAACAACCTTAACCAAGGCCTGCCTTCCTGCCCTCCTCCCCCACCTCACCACCCTCTTCAACCAGTCTCTATCCCTTGGTCACTTTCCCACTGCCTACAAACTCACCTCCATCACCCCCATCCTCAAAAAGCCCACCCTGGACCCAGCCAACCTCTCCAACTACCGCCCCATCACCAACCTCCCATTCCTCTCCAAAACTCTTAAGCGCATCGTCGCCGCCCAACTCCACACCCATCTCCAGTCCAATAACCTCTATGAACCCCTCCAGTCTGGTTTCCGCCCACTTCACAGCACCGAAACCGCCCTCCTCAAAGCCATCAACGATCTCCTCACCTCCGCAGACTCCGGCGCCCTCAACATCCTGTTACTCCTCGACCTTAGCGCAGCCTTTGACACTATTAACCACTCTATCCTCCTTCAAAGGCTGCGCCAACAGGGTGTTGAGGGCACTGCACTCTACTGGCTCACTTCATACCTCACCAACAGGCAACAGTTCGTCTCCCTCTCCGGTCACACATCCACCCTCTCCCCAGTCAAGCAGGGGGTCCCCCAAGGCTCAGTCCTCGGACCCCTCCTCTTCATCTGCTACATTTTCCCCCTTGGTCATATCATGCGCAACCTCAACCTGGACTTTCATTGCTACGCCGACGACACCCAGATATATATCAGCACCAAACCCACCCAAAACCCACCCCTTACCCACCTCGAAACCTGCATCTCTATAATAAAATCATGGCTGACCCACAACTTCCTTCAACTCAACAGCGACAAAACAGAACTCCTCCTCATTTGCACCAAATCCACCCTCAGCAAAACCGAACCAATCTCACTCACCATCGGCACCTCAACCATCACTCCCTCCCCCCTGGCACGCAACCTTGGTGTTATTCTGGACCCTACCCTCTCCTTCGATCCCCATGTCAGCTCTATCGTCAAAACCTCATACTTCCACCTCCGTCGCATCGCCAAAATCAGACACTGCCTCTCTCCCCCCGCTGCCGAATCCCTCATCCACGCCTTCATCTCCTCCCGGCTCGACTACTGCAACTCCCTCCTCACTGGCATCACTTCCCATTCCCTCCATAGACTCCAACTGGTCCAGAACTCTGCCGCCCGCCTCCTTACTCACACCCGGTCCCACCAGCACATCACCCCAGTTCTCCACTCTCTCCACTGGCTCCCCATCAAACAGCGCATCATCTTCAAAACACTTCTCACCTTCAAAGCCCTCCATCACCTGGCCCCCCCGTACCTGTCTGACCTCCTCAACCCCCACCGCCCCACCCGTGCCCTCCGATCCTCCTCCAGTCTCTCCCTGATCACACCCAGGTCCAAACTTAAGTCCTTTGGGGACAGAGCCTTCTCCCGCTCTGCACCCCGGCTCAGGAACTCTCTCCCCCAACTAGTCCACGACTCCCCCTCACTCCCCACATTCAAGTCCCATTTAAAAACCTACCTCTTCTCCCAAGCCTTTGACCTCCCCTACCCAAAACCGGTGTCCTGTCCCTCCCCCCCTGTGCTTCATTCCTCCATGTCAATCACTGTTGTCCCTACCTCGTCCCCCCAGTACGTCTCTATTATGTTCTTTTTCTTCTTTTCTCTCTTCCATGTAAGCGTCTTAGGGTCCTTGAAAAGCGCTATACAAATATAATGAATTATTATTATTATTATTATTATTATTAAATGCTAATGCGCCATGTTGGCTAACATGACTCCTTGTGATTGTATTGCTCTTTATCCATGAAGAAAAAACCAATCGGAGCTGTGATACTGTCAGAGAGTACGACAGACTACACAGATAAATACAGATCATTTTAAGTTGTGATGAATGAGTTTAAAAAGATCGCTAATTACGTTAGCACAGAGCTAATCGCGCCAGTCGCGAGCTAATCGCACTAGCCGCGAGCTAATTTTCAGTTACATGCTAATGTTCAGTTACACTATGCAGCTACTTTGGTTAAGCTAGCTGCAGTTCTAGCACTGTAAGCAGAGCAGTAACAGTGTCTTACACCATTAAAGATTCAAGATTCAATACATTTATTGCCATGTCAACCTAGGTTGATTGGAATTTGTCTTGGTACATCTCAGACAAAGAAGACATAGAGGGCAGACAACATAAGCACAGAAAAGAAAAGAAAAACAGACAATGGACAACAGACAATAAACAAAAAACAATACCCAGCAGACAGTAAAACAGTAGACAGTGAAAGTGCACAGTGCATACAGTTGTTGGAGTGCTGTTATCTTATAGTCAGTAATGTCCTGCAGCCCACGCCAGACACCTTTGATGTAATTTGCTTGTAGTTTACTTTCAAGCTTAGCTTTATAGGAAGACTTGGCTGTCAACACAGCTCGCTGGAATTTATATTTCAGTAATTTGTATTGTACCATATCACCACACTTAAAAGCAGCCTGTTTCTTCCTACATAGCACTCTCACTTCATTGTTAAACCAGGGCTTGCTGTTATTAAAGACAGAAACAACTCTTACAGGAATGCAAACACTCTCACAGAATTGAATATAGGATGTTACGGTGTCAGTGAAGGTGTTAATATCCTGGCCATCAGACCAGAAGGTACTCCATTCCGTGCAGTCTAAGCAATCCTGTAATATGTCTATGGCTTGTGGAGACCATTTTCTAAAACGCTTGACAGTTGGTTTCGCCACTTTGAGTTTCTGGCGGTACTTTGGTACTAGGAGAATGGTGTTGTGGTCGGACTTACCCAGGGGGGCCCTGGCCACAACGTGATATGCCTCAGGAATAGGAGAGTAGCATTGATCCAGTGTTTTATCCATCCTGGTAGCGATCTGGATTTGGGGTTTGTATCTGGGGAGTGCCTTCCTCAAGGAGACGTGGTTGAAATCTCCCAGCACAATCATGGCAGCGTCGGGATTATTGTTTTCCACCTCCGTGATGTAATCCATCAGTTGTTGCAGAGCAGCCGGAGCAGAGGAGTCCGGGGGGATGTATATAACCATCAGGACAACAGAAGAAAACTCTTGAGGCAAGTAGAAGGGCTTACACATCACTGTGAGAGACTCCAACTCTAGAGAGCAGGTTTGTTAGTTTTTTGCAGTCCAAACACCAGTTGCTATTGATGTAGCAGCCAACCCCGCCCCCGCGTAGTTTTTGTGAGCTCGCGGTGCGGTCTGCACGGTGGAGAGAGAAGCCGGCTAGTTGTAGCAAAGAGTCTGGAAAACTCTCAGCTAGCCAGGTCTCAGACAGGCAGATAGCGGCGGCGTCCCGTCTCTCTGTGTGCGAGTGAGCATAGAAAGTTCGTCCATTTTGTTTGCCAGGGAGCGGACATTGGAAAGAATCAGGCTTGGTAGAGCTGGGCGATGGATGCGACGCCTAAGCCGGACGAGAGCACCACCTCTCGCACCCCGCTTCCGAGTCTTCCAGCGTTGTTTGAGCCGCTTCTTGGGTGGTTGAAAGTCCGGGGGTAGGTCGGGCAGGAAAACAGGCATGCTGTCCCGTACATGAAGTAATGCAGATCTGTCATACTGAACAATGCCAAGGCTGGGTTCCAGGAACATACAGGACAACACCAAACAAACAACCAACACAGAGAGTAGTACCGAGTCGCCATAGAGCGGCGCCGGAACAAAGAAACAAGGAGGAGTGCCTTGTACTTTGAGGTCAAAGTTATTTTATTGAGGGAGTATTTGCTCTTTTGACTGATTATATGTAAGATGTGATTGATTTATGTCATTTAATGGTTAAAATATGTTTGAAATGAATACATAAGGGCTGTGTAGTTCATCTTGACAATTAAAAAGGGTGAATATATTAAAGGGCATATGTTTAATTAAAATATGTTATATTTACAGTAGAGTTACAAAGCATAAATAGATTTAATATGTGAAAAATATAAATAGTGAGTTTTAAATATATTCTATGATTTCATTTACATGTTTAAATGAATGTTGTGATTTATAGCTCATTGGTACTAAAATATCTTGTGTGAGGTGATTCTATTCATTTTATAATGATTAGACCGTTGTATATCTTTCATAATTGATATACTTAAAGAGAAAGTTTGAATGATAGTAATGATTTAAGGAGATCGATCAGAGAGAAAATAGATTGTTACTTATGCATTCTTCGCTGGGTGCATAGATTGGTTTTTTACCCAGACCGAGTCGTTCGGGACCTGATGTTCAGTGGCGAGCCAGTTTAAAGTGAAGGTGACTGTGGAGGAACCAGCAACGCGGTGTGGCCCGCCGCAGGATCCCTCTGCAGAGCACAGCATTGTCGATCCCCCCTCATTCAGACAGATAAGATTGACACTCAAAAACCTACCCGGGTAGTTCGAACACAGACATTACAAGAACACACACACTCATACACAAGACAACTTTGCTCTTTCCGTAAAGGAGCAGTGCGCATTGGACATTGAACCTTTTAGTTTTGAGGAAACCTCCAAAGGGGACAATTTTAGTTTATTTATTTATTTTGGGCCCATGTATTGTGCATTTGTGCACACTAGGAAGCCTGCTTAGGTAGGCAGGGTCTGTAATTTCATGTTTATCATTTTGTACAATACATCTCAATTCAAAACCATCCAGTTGTGTGTGTGTGTGGTATCTCTGCTGACACAGGCTTTCAGGCTCTGCAGTCCTTCCTAGATCTTACTGATACTAGCTTAATATTAAAATATCAATATACTTACCTGTGGTAACCGTTGCATTAGTGCTTGATTTTATACACCTGTGGCCATGGAAGTTATTGGAACACCTAATTTCAATTATTTGGATGGGTTAATGAATACTTTTGGCAATACAGTGTATGTACATTTTAGAATATAACATTTTACATGTGCATTGTATCATAAACTTACTTATTAATACTTTGTATGTTCATATTGAACAGATCGCGAATACAAGCGGCCGAAATGAGTTTCCTCCGCAGGGTGTCCGGGCTCTCCCTTAGAGATAGGGTGAGAAGCTCGGCCATCCGGGAGGGGCTCAGAGTAGAACCGCTGCTCCTCCGCGTCGAGAGGAGCCAGTTGCGGTGGCTCGGGCATCTAGTGAGGATGCCTCCCGGACGCCTCCCTGGGGAGGTGTTCCGGGCACGTCCCTCCGGGAGGAGGCCCCGGGGAAGACCCAGGACACGCTGGAGGGACTATGTCTCTCGGCTGGCCTGGGAACGCCTCGGGATCCCCCCGGAAGAGCTGGACGAAGTGGCTGGGGAGAGGGAAGTCTGGGCTTCTCTCCTCAGGCTGCTGCCCCCGCGACCCGACCCCGGATAAGCGGAGGACATGGATGGATGGATGGATGTTCATATTGTATATTACAGCAACTTTACAAATGTATCTAACATAATAGCGTGCTGAGAAAGTCACAACCAGGTGGGATTGACAACATTTCATATTAATTATTAAACAATACATTTTACAAAGCATCTGCAGGTGAAGCATTTTGAAAATGAAGAGTGCACAGTGACAACAGCCCATGCCTAACCAACCTACGTAAACCCTCTAGCCAGCAGGGAGACCCAGGTATTCTGAAGCAGCCTGGGAAGAAGTCTGGAAACAGGTATGATCCAGCTCATGTCTGCTCAGAGCCAACGTAGGGTCCAACAGTGTCTAGTGGCAGTACAACCAAAAAAACAATACAAAATTGTCCATGGTGATGAGGAGCTAGTCAATGAGCAAGCTGGTAGCTGGGTGGCCATGCCACTTATGATCAAAGCAACAGACTAAAATGGAATGGATGGTTACATGGGTTAGCTTTCTAATACATTATACAGGTAGAGATGTACTGGACAACTAAAAATCTACCCAAGAGCTGCTGATATTTACCTTCCTAAGATGTTAGCAGTCAAATCGTAGTCCTTATATCGTGGGGGGGGGGGGGTCGTCATCAACTTCATCTACTGTATAAAACAAAAATACATCAGGAAATTAATACAAACATCTCCCACCTCAGAAAATGATCATTTGTGAAATTGTCACAGGTGTATGCAAGTACACCTTACAATTCTACACCATGCCTTCACATTTCTCCCACAGCTCGATTAGTCCAGGGACTGTTTGCTCTATATATAATGTCCGAAAGTGATTTAAGACTAGTTGAGTGACCAGATTAGTAGGAGGACTATTCAATAGAGGTGTCAAGTGTGAGTGATAATCACGTTAGAGTCTTGATTCACTCGCCCCACGAATGACATCCTTCGCCAGGCCGGTCGACCAGAATGGATCCTTGGCCAGCTCCCCTCCACTACATATTCCAGGTCTTCTGTGGGGATTTAAAACCTGTATATGTTTTGAATCTGTGGTTCATTTGAAAAGGGGTAGCCAATCTCAATTTTTATAAAATTCAAGACATGAGCAATATATTAAATAGTTGCAGCAATACAGACAAACAGTTAAAATTAAAGGGCATACATAACTCTAAAGAGGAATTTAAGATAAGGAGATAAGATATTTCTTTATTAATCCCCCGTAGGAGAAATTCGCAGAGACCAGCAGTGCAGGGGATAGATGAGCAGTAAAGAGCCTGGCTAAATTCTATACACAATAAAAAAACAATAGATTAGATTAAATACGCGCTCTTAATTTCCTCTAATCAAAGCTTTGGTAGATTTATAGTACAACCCTCTGACAAACTCTTTCATAAAACAAGTCATCAGACCATCTAGAAAGAAGCTCAGAGCTTCTCGTGTTTCAGATTAGCTTGGTGGTGGTTACCTTCCACAGGTCCACAGGTCCACAGGATCTGGTCCACCATGGTGCCACATGTCTGGTCTGAGGGGTCCTGTAAAGTCAGACAGCATGACTTGACATGATGCATCAGCAACATAGTCCCATCAGCTATGAGTATTGTCTTGTGTGCCTAAGGTAATTAGCACTACAAGACACTGTTTTCTGTGCCATTATTGTATGATGGAATGACCTCCTCCCCCCCTCCATGAGCTGCCACCTTAACGTGGTGGAGGGGTTTGCGTGTCCCAATGACCCTGGGGGCTATATTGTCGGGGGCTTCATGCCCCTGGTAGGGTCACCCAAGGCAAACAGGTCCTAGGCGAGGGTCCAGACGAAGAGTGGCTCAAAAAACCCCTATGATGAAAGAGAACTTTGGTACGGAGTTTCCCTTGCCCGGACGTGGGTCACCGGGGTCCCCCCCTGGAGCTAGGCCTGGGGGAAGGGCCCGTTGGCGAGCGCCTGGTGGCCGGGTCTACGCCCGCGGGGCCCGGTCGGGCACAGCCCGAAGGAACGACGCGGGACCCTCTTCCCATGGGTTCACCACCCGTGGGAGGGGCCAAAGGGGTCGGGTGCGATGTGAGCTGGGCGGCAGCAGGAGGCGGGGACCTGGGCGGTCCGACCCTCAGCTGCAGAAGCTAGCTCTGGGGACGTGGAACGTCACCTCTCTGGCGGGGAAGGAGCCGGAGCTGGTGTGCGAGGCTGAGAGGTACCGGCTAGATATAGTCGGGCTCACCTCGACACACAGTTTGGGCTCTGGAACCAGCGTCCTTCAGAGGGGTTGGACTCTTTTCCACTCTGGAGTTGCCCCTGGGGAGAGGCGCCGAGCGGGGGTGGGAATGCTCATCTCCCCCCGGCTTGGTGCCTGTACGTTGGGGTTCACCCCGGTAGACGAGAGGGTAGCCTCCCTCCGCCTTCGGGTGGGGGGACGGGTCCTGACTGTCGTTTGTGCTTATGCACCGAACGGCAGTTCAGAGTACCCACCCTTTCTTGAGTCCTTAGGGGGAGTGTTGGAAAGCGCTCCTTCTGGGGACTCCCTTGTTCTGCTGGGGGACTTCAACGCCCATGTGGGCAATGACAGTGAGACCTGGAGGGGCGTGATTGGGAGGAACGGCCCCCCTGATCTGAACCCGAGTGGTGTTTTGTTGTTGGACTTCTGTGCTCGTCATGGATTGTCCATAACGAACACCATGTTCAAGCATAAGGGTGTCCACATGTGCACTTGGCACCAGGACACCCTAGGCCGCAGTTCGATGATCGACTTTGTAGTTGTATCATCGGACTTGCGGCCGCATGTCTTGGACACTCGGGTGAAGAGAGGGGCGGAGCTGTCAACTGATCACCACCTGGTGGCGAGTTGGCTCCGATGGCGGGGGAAGATGCCGGTCAGACCTGGCAGACCCAAACGTACTGTGAGGGTCTTCTGGGAACGTCTGGCTGAATCTCCTGTCAGAACGAGCTTCAACTCCCACCTCCGGGAGAGCTTCAACCATGTCCCGGGGGAGGTGGGGAACATAGAGTCCGAGTGGACCTTGTTCCGTGCCTCCATTGTTGAAGCGGCCGACCGGAGCTGTGGCCGTAAGGTCGTCGGTGCCTGTCGCGGCGGCAACCCCCGAACCCGCTGGTGGACCCCAGCGGTAAGGGATGCCGTCAAGCTGAAGAAGGAGTCCTACCGGGCCTTTTTGGCCCGTGGGACTCCTGAGGCAGCTGATGGGTACCGGCGGGCCAAGCGGGGCGCGGCTTCGGCGGTTGCGGAGGCAAAAACTCGGGTGTGGGAGGAGTTTGGTGAGGCCATGGAGAAGGACTTCCGAACGGCTTCGAGGAGATTCTGGACCACCATCCGGCGTCTCAGGAGGGGGAAGCAGTGCTCTGTCAACACCGTGTACGGTGGGGACGGGGCGCTGCTGACCTCGACTCGGGACGTTGTGAATCGGTGGGGGGAATACTTCGAAGACCTCCTCAATCCCACCAACACGCCTTCCACGGAGGAAGCAGGGTCTGGGGACTCGGGGGGGGACTCTCCTATCTCCGGGGCCGAGATCGCCGAGGTGGTTAAAAAGCTCCTTGGTGGTAAGGCCCCGGGGGTGGACGAGATCCACCCCGAGTTCCTAAAAGCCCTGGATGCTGTGGGGCTGTCTTGGTTGACACGTCTCTGCAGCATCGCGTGGACATCGGGGGCAGTGCCTCTGGATTGGCAGACCGGGGTGGTGGTTCCCCTCTTCAAAAAGGGGGACCGGAGGGTGTGCTCCAACTACAGGGGGATCACACTCCTCAGCCTCCCCGGTAAGGTCTATTCGGGGGTCCTGGAGAGGAGGGTCCGTAGGATAGTCGAACCTCGGATTCAGGAGGAGCAATGTGGTTTTCGTCCCGGCCGTGGAACTGTGGACCAGCTCTATACCCTTGGCGCGGTACTCGAGGGTGCATGGGAGTTCGCCCAACCAGTCTACATGTGCTTTGTGGACTTGGAGAAGGCGTTCGACCGTGTCCCTCGGGGAGCCCTGTGGGGGGTGCTCCGGGAGTATGGGGTACCGGGCCCGCTGTTACGGGCCATCGGGTCCCTGTACTCCCGGTGCCAGAGCTTGGTCCGCATTGCCGGCAGTAAGTCGAGCCTGTTTCCGGTGAGAGTTGGCCTCCGCCAGGGCTGCCCTTTGTCACCGATTCTGTTCACAACTTTTATGGACAGAATTTCTAGGCGCAGCCAGGGCGTTGAGGGGTTACGGTTCGGTGGCCTCAGGATTGCGTCACTGCTTTTCGCAGATGATCTTGTCCTGTTGGCTTCATCGGGCCGTGACCTTCAGCTCTCACTGGAGCGGTTCGCAGCCGAATGCGAAGCGGCTGGGATGAGGATCAGCACCTCCAAATCCGAGGCCATGGTTCTCGGCCGGAAAAGGGTGGAGTGCACTCTCCGGGTCGGGGAGGAGATTCTGCCTCAAGTGGAGGAGTTCAAGTATCTCGGGGTCTTGTTCACGAGTGAGGGGAGGATGGAGCGGGAGATTGACCGACGGATCGGTGCGGCGTCGGCAGTGATGCGGGCTCTGCACCGGTCCGTCATGGTGAAGAAGGAGCTGAGCCTAAAGGCGAAGCTCTCGATTTACCGGTCAATCTACGTTCCTACCCTCACCTATGGTCACGAGCTGTGGGTAGTGACCGAAAGAACGAGATCGCGAATACAAGCGGCCGAAATGAGTTTCCTCCGCAGGGTGTCCGGGCTCTCCCTTAGAGATAGGGTGAGAAGCTCGGTCATCCGGGAGGGGCTCAGAGTAGAACCGCTGCTCCTCCGCATCGAGAGGAGCCAGTTGCGGTGGCTCGGGCATCTAGTGAGGATGCCTCCTGGACGCCTCCCTGGGGAGGTGTTCCGGGCACGTCCCTCCGGGAGGAGGCCCCGGGGAAGACCCAGGACACGCTGGAGGGACTATGTCTCTCGGCTGGCCTGGGAACGCCTCGGGATCCCCCCGGAAGAGCTGGACGAAGTGGCTGGGGAGAGGGAAGTCTGGGCTTCTCTCCTCAGGCTGCTGCCCCCGCGACCCGACCCCGGATAAGCGGAGGATATGGATGGATGGATGGATGGAATGACCTCCCACTGTACATAAAACAAAGCCCCAACATTGAGATGTACAACAAAGTGAGAGCACCACTGATGGTGGTACAGGCTTAGTTTCACTCTGCTGATTAACTCATTATATTTATATAATATGTACTCCTTGATTCTCCCTCTCCCCCATTCATTCCTTCCAACTACTGAGCGATTTTTGTTAACTTTGTCCAAAAAAAAAAGTGATGGCATACGCTCCTAATTTCCCCACACATCTGTCTCATATCCACCTCTTACCTCCTTTTCACCACTCTAATGGAGGTACTATCCCTAGTCACTTGCCCTCTTGACCCCACCCTGTCACCTTCAGTTCATTGCTCCCGACAACCTTCCTTTCCATCTCATAAATACCTTGTGAAGACAATTTTGACCACATTCCTGCAGTTTTATTTTTTACAGAGAAAGATTTAAAAGTAGCCTTGTAGAACCTATATACCAGAGTTTCACCTCCCTGGACCTAAGTCAAAGTTAAAGTCATAGTAGCTTTATTGTCAATTCCTTCACATGGCAAGACATACAAAGGAATCGAGAGGACTCGCTCTCCCACGGTGAAACAGATAAAGTGCACAGGCACAAAAGGCAGGACAAGACAAGTATTGACAATGACCAAAGTGCTGAGGAAGACTTTTTACCTATGACATTGAAACGGACCTCAGCGTTTTAGAGAACTTTCTAGTCCTTTACCATTGAAAGAGTACTAACCTCAGTAATGGATGATGTCTTTGATCAGTGGCGCGGCAGGAGGGATGTATGGAGCCAGGCGAGAAGGCAACACCTGTGATACAACTTGCATTTTGCCATTTCAACACTACACAGCTCTATAGTCTATAAGATTGCAACATGTGGGACATAGGTCCAATAGTTTAGCTGTGGAGTACTTTCAGATAGGTACTAACCTATCACATATGACAAACAGTATTGCCTTGCCATTTCGTGGGGTATGACTTTAGTGACAACTGATCAAAGGTCAGATAATTACATTTTACACAGGAAGGTGTTCAAAGTCCACAAGCAGCATCAAAAGTAAATAGCAAAATATTACTTAGCCACAAGCATGTGCTGGGATGTGATGACTCCAGGAAGCCATGCAGCACTCACCAGGATGAAAATGGCAAAATGCCGGACTGCCAAGCATTCAATGCATCAGAAATGCTCACGCAAGTAAAACGCAAGGATGCCGTTTGGTATGTAGCCAAAATGAAAAAGCGCAGCGCAAATATTGCCAAAGTACCTGCCAATGTTGGCTGGCCAATGCAAAGTGCAATGAGGAAACGTGTTTTGGTATGTTTTATCTTGGACCCAGGCATAAGCATAAGTAAGGATGTTTTAGTCATCGTACAATAATTACTCATGAAGTTGTAAGTCATTACGGGGGGACATTGTTGTTTGAAATTGCCAAGGTACTTCTCATGCGAGACGTGGAAAAACGTTTTGATTAGCTTTGGTGAAGGTCTATTTATGTACGGTAACATTTTACATTACAACTCTCATGAGTCTTTGCAAAATGTCTGAGTATGCCAACAAAAAAAATGCTGTGATGTATTGACGTACAAGCCTTAATGGTAAAATTAGTCAGATGGTTACCAAGACAACGGGTACTACTGTGAGTGATTTATGCAAATGCCAATCTTTAAGGTACTGCCAAGATGCTTATTCATACTCCTGCCTGCCTATTAAGTGACAATGTTGGCTTCAAATTGTGTCCTGTGCCATCTCCAGCCCAAATGCCACAGCATACACACTTCATAGAAAGTTCTGAAATGTCACCTCCCAACCGGAAGCATACTTTTTTTATACAAACGTTTCAGTAGGAACCAACCCAACATAAGTAATTTAACCAGCACCTTGCCTTGAGCTGAACGACGGAAGATCTTGCAGTCTTCTGATCCTCTTCATTACAAACACATCCAACTTACCTTGAGGTGATCTAGTAGTTTGTTCTTTTTTAATACTACACATTTCATCATGACTTTACATTGCCATGTCCTCATGTCTACACGTAACTAAATTAACCACTACCAATAAGTCTTACAACCATAGCAATACTGCAATTACCATGTAAGGTCCACAACAACTTTGAACCTCAAATCCTCTCCCAAAATATATGCAAGCCTTCAATGTCAAATAGTGACAACAGCTTTACAAATTATCTAGACAAGTCAAGGTAAAATCTAAAACATAACTCTGAAGGGCATGACATTTCATATACATCTACAGAGGTTAATGTTGAGTGGGATGGACTGAAAAGTATGTGAGAGAAGCTGAAGTCATAAGACATTATGTCTTCAGACATTCCACTTCTTGACCAGATTTTCAGATACAGACTTTATATGCTCTGTTGTTTTCTGATCACCTGTCAGCTGCCTCGCTACTCTCAAAAACCTTGCATCTACATCACCTTAGTTTTGCCTTACTGATGAGAATGTGGTATGAGTGACCAATGATGCATGCTGGAATATGGTGCTGTCTCTAGCCAAAAGTTCTGCAGACATGCCCCACTCAGGAGAAACAAAGTATTCAAGAGGCAGTTGTAATGTCAGTTACATGAACTGGAATGTCCTTCAAGATGCTGACAGATTCCTGGAGGAGAAATGCCAAGGGCAAGATGTGAGGGCCCTTCCCCGCTGCAACTAGAATACATCCTTGGCATTACACCAGATAACCATGGAACCCAGTTCAACATTCCTCTACATAGTTCTTGAAGCCCCAGTGAAGGCTTCTTTACCTCCTCAGCTGAAAAAGGGCCCAATCCCAGCTTGAAAAGGACCATAGTTGGGATGTTTCCAACATGGTTTCTGATTCAAAGAGACCCATCTTCCGAGTTCAGCTGACGCTATACAATACATAACAGTTCAGCTATGGAAACACATGCATCTCAGCACAAGGGTAGGGAGGGTCGTCTGTAGATCATCCATAATGGCCTGATAATGTCATGGCAGGAATGACAATGATTCTGAGACATGGATATTAGAAGTCCATCCATTGTTCCTTGTCAGTCCTGCAGTCTTCCTTTTCTTCCCAGATGGAATGAAGAGCTAGTCGTTTGATTGTGCCAGGCCCTTCATGTATATTGTCCATTATGTCCATGGGGTCATTAGTCGTCCATCCATTGTTCCTTGTCAGTCCTGCAGTCTTCCTTTCCTTTCCAGATGGAATGAGGACCTAGTCATTTGATTGTGCCAGGCCCTTCATGTATATTGTCCATTGTCTCCATGGGGTCATTAGTAGTCCATCCATTGTTCCTAGTCAGTCCTACAGTCTTCCTTCCCATCCCTGATGGAATGAAGAGCCAGTTGTTTGTTTCAGGTTCCTGATGTAAGTAGATTCGTCAAAGAAGAGTCGAGGAGTCCATGCTGTAGAATAGATGCCAGGTCAAACCCACATGCCAAATACATGACAGGTCAAACCCACACGGCACCCATGCAGTTCAAACCTCCATGCCAACTACATGCCAGATCAAACCCACACGGCACCCATGCAGTTCAAACCTCCATGCCCAATACATGCCAGGTCAAACCCACACGGCACCCATGCAGTTCAAACCTCCATGCCAAATACATGCCAGATCAAACCCACACGGCACCCATGCAGTTCAAACCTCCATGCCAAATACATGCCAGATGAAACCCACACGGCACCCATGCAGTTCAAACCTCCATGCCAACTACATGCCAGGTCCAACCCACACGGCACCCATGCAGTTCAAACCTCCATGCCAAATACATGCCAGGTCCAACCCACACGGCACCCATGCAGTTCAAACCTCCATGCCAAATACATGCCAGGTCCAACCCACACGGCACCCATGCAGTTCAAACCTCCATGCCAACTACATGCCAGGTCCAACCCACACGGCACCCATGCAGTTCAAACCTCCATGCCAACTACATGCCAGGTCCAACCCACACGGCACCCATGCAGTTCAAACCTCCATGCCAACTACATGCCAGGTCCAACCCACACGGCACCCATGCAGTTCAAACCTCCATGCCAAATACACGCCAGGTCAAACCCACACGGCACCCATGCAGTTCAAACCTCCATGCCAAATACATGCCAGGTCCAACCCACACGGCACCCATGCAGTTCAAACCTCCATGCCAAATACATGCCAGATCAAACCCACACGGCACCCCTGTAGTTCAAACCTCCATGCCCAATATGATTTCAGTGGTGTACATCATATTCGTAAGGGATTATGCAGGGTGTCTCCAAAACACAAGGTTGGCTCATGTCCCTGTAGTGTCTTTGCAGTCCAGTGGTTTCCTGAATGAATAGCCTTCACAGATGCCCAGTGTTGGGGTGGTAGAAGAGCAGGATCCTCCATCTCTCCGGAGCAGCAGGCCGGTGAGTCCGCTATGGACATGTTCTGAGGACGGTATTTCATCTTCTTCAATACCAAGATGCAAGCCTTTCTCAAGCTGAACTGTACAGTAATGGACAAGGCCAGCTGGACCTGGAAGGTGGGTCCTCTCAAATCAGTATCCATCTTGGAAAGATCCCAACCAAGACCCTTCTCGAACTGACGTCGTTCCCTCACTCAGTTGGGGAGGCAGAGAAACCGTTACCAAGCCTTCAAGATCTATGGAGGGGAATGTTGAACAACGTTGAATGGTTCTCGGATGTAGGACCTCAGTTGTGTTCTTGTAGCTGAGGGGAAGAGCCCTCATATATTGCCCTTGACATTAATTTCAGGAATCTGTCACCATCTTGAAGGACATTCCAGTTAATGTAACAGACATTGCAACTGCCTTTTGAACACTTCGTTTCTCTTGAATTGGCACTACTACAGAACTGTAGTCTAGAGACAGTACCCTATTCCAGCATGAAACTCTGCACACTCAAACCACACTCCCATCAGTAAGCCATCACGCATGTGATATAGATGCAGAGTTCACTGAAGCAGCGGGAAAGTGGACAGAGCATTCAGAACGCAACCCTGGTGTACACAGAAATCCAACTGTTACACCTTACAACACTCCACCAACACTAATGACCATTATGAAACTAAACGCTTAATGACAAGTGTTTAGTTGAAGTTAGTTTAATCACAAACTACAACTCCTGCCCACTTAAAATCAACCTCCACCTACAGGCTATCTCAACAAAGAAACCGAAATAACTTCATGCCCCAGCATTAAAAAAAAAGGAAAATGGTGACTTACAGTTCGCAGTTTCTTCTTCATAGCTTAATTGTGTGACTCACAGAACAGCAGTTTCTTCTTGTTCATAGTGACTAAGTTCAATGAGCAGATTTGGTTGCCGTGCTAAAGAAAACCAAGAAGCACAGTGGCAATGTTGCTTTTATACACTGAGGCAGAAATCTCAGTTCAGTTGTCATTATCAATTCATAGTTTCTGATTCATCTAATCACATTTTTATTTATTAAGGAAGTTGTGGCATTCAATCTAGTCAGCTTTTCTACAACGTATTTAACCTAAAAACACCTTTAAAACTGGTTAGAGGATGGTAAGATGTTTATTTTTTCTTATTAACAGTCTTTTTTAAATGTGTTAATTTCTTGAGGGATGATGAATTAATAACCCATCTCTATGGAAGACCTGCATTCTGTGATGCTGCGCGTGCATGACAGGCGCATGGCGAGAGTGTACGAAAGCTGTTAAACTACTGACAAGACCAGTCTTGTCAGTAAACAGTCTTGTTTTTCAGTGTATACTGAGGTAGCCATGTTGTCTTCGCTTTATGAAACTGCATAATCCTGCTAACTATGATGTGTTTAAAAAGGTAAAAGGGGGCATTTAGCAGACGCTTTTGTCCAAAGCGACTTACAATCAGTACGTTTGTGGGGTTCAACATGTGGACAGTTGGAGGAGGAGGAGGGGGATCGAGGGTATCGAACCGACGACCCTACGGTTAGTGGATGACCCGCTCTGTCCACCCGCTCTACCCACTGAGCTACTGCTGCCCCATTTACAAATCAGACACACCTACATTTTTTTGTTTAATTTTTAAGTAAATCAAAACAAAAACTACCATAGGCATTTTTCTGACTTTGCCCATGCTTCAGGCTCTGTCATCATCAGTAATATTATATTATAATATTTTAATTTGTTCGTTTAACCTAGTGATACTCAAAGTCTGGTCCACGAGCGCCCCCAGGTGGTTCCCTAGAGGATGATTTATCAGTGTTTCTCAGATCACCTTCATCTGCGTTTCAAAGCAAAGTTACGAGTAATTGTTTTCTAGGCATAAGAGTAAAGTTTTATTGAATTGTTTTTTTAGGGTGGCAGTGGGACATTGGCCCACTGGTTTTATTTATTTATGAAAAAGTGGTTTTTGGTGTGAAAAGGTTTGGGAACCCCTGGTTTAACCTGCTTAAATCAATCAACTATGTTAAATAACATGATTGTATTCAATACATACTTTTCATTTAAATAATAATAAATACATAAGTTACTTTTAGCTACTCATTTTGCAAATCTTAAATTCATATAATCAAGACAGATAAAACAGGGTTTTTAAGCATTCTAAATGTAATAATTGAATGAACAAACGATGAGAGGTTTGATGCAATTATAAGCCGGTTTATGGTTCAAAAGAGTTCACGTCGAAAACACCCAGTCTGTTAGTGCAAACCAAATTGCCTACCCACAATGCCACACAATCACATGAATAAGCCTATGCTTGGTTTATTGTTAAAAATAGTTCACGTCATAAACACCCACAGTTGAAGTAAATATTGATGGTAAAGCTTTGTTACTCACATCAGGTCCGGAAAGTGCGTTCGTTTTACTTCGAAAAGTCTTCGTCGTTAACCTGTGAAGCAGGCATGGGTTACATTAGTCACACAGTCTACCAGTTAACCAGAAGTCGTCCCAAAAGTCGAAAACAATGCTATCACTACCGTAACATTTCGGAAACAATAACCCGCTACACTGCGAAGTGCCGAGAGGCACCGCTCTGTTCGCCGTTAAACTGTCGCGCAACTAACAGAGAGCAGCAACGTGCAGTCAAATAACAGAAGGCGCGTTTGATCTAATAACAGTATTTTTACCAGATTCATCTCCCATCCAACCCATAATATGACAAAGCAATAT
>JAXIVH010000082.1:66646-79146 GCA_036785325.1 Urophycis tenuis | reverse complement strand
ACAGTACCATAGTATTAACATTGTATCACAGTACCATAGTACTAACATTGTATCACAGTACTGACACAGTACCATAGTACTGTGTCAGTACTGTGATACAATGTTATTAATAGTGTGTGTATTTGTGCGTGTGTGTGTGCGTGTGTGTGTGTGCTGCAGAACCACATCTCCATGGCAACTGCATCTCCCCACTCATCTCTGTTTTTCTCTGTCAGTAACTGCCGCAATACTCTCTAGACATAAAGTAATATTCTCTCTCTCTCCTCTCTCTACCCCCCCCCCCCCCTCTCTCTCTCCAGAAAGTAAGTGAGAAGGTTGGAGGAGCAGAAGGGACCAAACTTGACGATGATTTCAAAGAAATGGAAAAGGTATGTGCGTTTGTGTGTGTGTGTGCATGTGTGTGTGTGTGTGCCTGTGAGTTGGATGTAACTACACTCACTATATATATATATAGTGAGTGTAGTTACATTGTAGTTACAATTGGCGCGTTCCCATAGGCTGTGGAACTGCTGTGCATCACAGTGATTTCAACTGTTTATATGTCATGTTGTCACTGTGATGTGTGCACTGTTCTAAATGAGGTGCTTCCCCTGGTATTGTTGAACAAAAAGTTTTCTGCACACACTGTGGCCAATAGAAGACAAATGTGATGCACAAATGTGATTTGGTTGTAACCCTACCTTGTGCACGGTTCATCACAGAAGGTGGACGTCACCAGCAGAGCAGTTCTCGACATCATGGCAAAAACCACAGAATACCTTCAACCTAACCCAGGTAACACACAAAGGGACCCACGGACGTACGTTCAGCTTGTTCAGCTTTAAGTTGAAATGTGTCACAGAGACCTCTCCTCTCCTCTCCGCCAGCCTCCAGAGCCAGGTTGACTATGATCAGCACCATGTCTAAGTTCAGGGGCCAGGAGAAAGGTCCAGGCTACCTTCAAGCTGAGAGTGTTCTGGGCGACGCCATGCAGCGCTTCGGGCGCGAGCTGGGGGAGGAGTCCAGCTTTGGTACGTTCCCTCAACTCTGTTTGACCTCAACTCTGTTCTAGCTTAGCTTTGTTTTACCTCAGCTCCCTCTTACTCCTAGCTTAACTCACTTAACTTGTAACTTACCTGACTGTCTTGGCTATGTCATTAGATGGTAATGTCCTCTTTGGGTGCAGGCTTGGTGCTGCTTGATGCTGGGGAGGCCATGAGGGAGCTCGGGGAGGTGAAGGATGCCCTGGACATAGAGGTCAAACAGAACTTCATAGACCCGCTGCAGAACCTGCATGACAAGGATGTCAAGGAGATACAGGTACACAACAACCACTACAACACTACAACTACTAAGGTTACATTTACATTTTGGGCATTTAGAAGACACTTTTATCCGAAGCCACTTACAATAAGTACATTTGTCATAAGAAGGTGAAACACTTAATTGCTGTTAATACAGTAAGAAACTCACCAGAACAAGTTTCAAGCCATTCAATTGCTAGGTTAACCATCGCTTATACACAACATCTCTGGCCTAAGATGCTAAGTGCCAAGTTACAAAGAGCAATTATAAAGTGCCAAGACGTTCAACATAAAAGTGCATCAGGGTAGGTTTTATTTATTTATTTAAATATTAGTTTATTTATTTATTATTATTGTTGTTTATCTATTTATTTATTCATTTATTTTTTTTGGGGGGGGGTTGTAGATAGAGGGTGGATGTTATGCACCAATACTACACACTATAACACAATATAACACAACACACACTATGACTACTACACACCTACCTACCATCCTCTCTCTCTCTCTCTCTCTCTCTCTCTCTCTATCTCTCTCAGCACCACCTAAAGAAGATGGAGGGCAGGCGGCTGGACTTCGACTACAAGAGGAAGCGGCAGGGGAAGGTCCAGGAGGAGGAGCTCCGCCAGGCACTCGAGAAGTTTGATGAGAGCAAAGAGATCGCTGAGCAGAGCATGTTCAACCTGATAGAGAGTGATGTACGTACAGAGAGAGAGAGCATGTTCAACCTGATAAAGAGTGATGTACGTACAGAGAGAGAGAGCATGTTCAACCTGATAGAGAGTGATGTACGTACAGAGAGAGAGAGCATGTTCAACCTGATAGAGAGTGATGTACGTACAGAGAGAGAGAGCATGTTCAACCTGATAGAGAGTGATGTACGTACAGAGAGAGAGAGCATGTTCAACCTGATAGAGAGTGATGTACGTACAGAGAGAGAGAGCATGTTCAACCTGATAGAGAGTGATGTACGTACAGAGAGAGAGAGCATGTTCAACCTGATAGAGAGTGATGTACGTACAGAGAGAGAGAGCATGTTCAACCTGATTGATGCTGTTCATAGCAGCTAAAGCTAAACTAACCTAATAATATTGTCACATGATTCAAGTCAAGTCAAGTAAACTTTATTGTCAGTTTTCATGAATGTACAGGACATACACAAAAACCAAAATGCCATTTCCCTCGATCCCTGGTGCGAGACACGCATGCAAAATATAAATATAAATATATGAAAATAAGAATACAAAAAAAAAAAAAAAAAAAAGGGTCGCGAATATATACAAATGATATAAACAGTATAAACAGTATGAGGTGTGAGGTGCACTATGTACGAAGCAATGCTAAATTATAATGTCATACAATTATTTTACCAAATGTTTGTGTGTGTGTGTGCGTGTGCGTGTGTGTGTGTGTGTGTGTGTGTGTGTGTGTGTGTGTGTGTGTGTGTGTATGTGTGTGTGTGTGTGTGTGTGTGTGTGTGTGTGTGTGTGTGTGTGTGTGTGTGTGTTTGCATGGGTCAGATAGAGCAGGTGAGCCAGCTAGCAGCATTACTTCAGGCTCAGCTGGAATATCACAGCCGCTCTGCAGAGATCCTGCAGCAGCTGTCTAGCAAAATGGAGGACAGGTACCTTGATATATACTCTATGTACCATATAGATATACATGTGGCTTTAAAACCTAGATACACATTCACTATATAGAGACCCAGATACACATTCACTATATAGAGACCCAGATACACATTCACTATATAGAGACCCAGATACACATTCACTATATAGAGACCGATATACAAGTTCACTGTATAGTGATCTTGATACACGTTCACAACATAGAAACCAAGAAACACAATAATTATATGGACCTAGATGCATGTCCACAATACAGATACCTAGATGTTAACTATATAGAGACCTAGATGTTCACAATAGCAAGACCTAGATATATGTTCACTATACAGATACCCACATGTTTACTATATAGAGACCTAGATGTTCACCATAGTGAGACCTAGATACATGCTCACAATACAGATACCCACATGTTTACTACACAGAGACCTAGATGTTCACCATAGCGAGACCTAGATACGTGTCCACTATATGTGTATTATGTGCGGATGTGTTTCAGGATAAAGGAGGCTTCCAGTCGGCCCAGGAAGGAGTTCACCCCAAAGCCCAGGATGACGCTGGAGCTGCTGCCCCCCAGCGAGAGTCACAACGGGGGGCTGCACTCCGCCAAGTCGCCCAGCAAGTCTCCCGGTAGGACAAATTCTAGTGGATAGGAAGCGTCCTAGCGGCTGGTATTCTTTTGTTATGCGCATGCACACAAACCACAACACAAAGACCAGCCTAGTGGTAAATGGTAGTCCAGGAAAAGATGTTATTTTCCAAATGGATTTGCTACATGCTACTGTCAGCTACTCTTTGAATCGTGTGTCTGTGAGTCCTGCATGTTGAAGGACTAGCGGAGGGGCGACCTCGAGAGACCTAACCCGCTGCTCCCTGACCCCTGACCTCCCTGCCCAGCGCCCATGAGCCAGCCCTGTTGCCGGGCAATCTACGACTTTGAGCCGGAGAACGAGGGCGAGCTGGGCTTCAAGGAGGGCGACGTCATCACGCTGACCAATCAGATCGACGACAACTGGTACGAGGGAACCATCAACGGCCAATCGGGCTTCTTCCCTATAAACTACGTGGATATTCTCGTGGCACTTCCTCATTAGGGCCCGCCCGCCCGCCCAAACCAATCAAACACCAGAGATCAGCCTGTATTTGAGTAGGTAAAAAGCCCCTCCTGTCTTCTTCATCTGTGCTTTTGTGCGGTTCTGCTTTTACACAAAACCACGTGTCCCCCGGATCCTGGGAGGGGAGGAGGGGAGAGACGGTGAGACTAAACATGAGGAAGAGGGTGTGGATGAAGGCTGAGCAGGCGTAGTGTGTGTCTGGTGTGTTTGTGTTTGTGCATGATGTGTGTGTAACCTGTGTTCCCTGCAGCACCTCTCATGTTAACACCACGCAGCCTTTCTGTCTTTCAGACGAACCCCAGGTGGTTGGTATTCTGGTCATTAACGTGTCGTGTCGCTGTGAGTCCTTGGTGTGTTGTTGCGCCCCCTGCTGTCATAAACCAGCCGGTCCAACCATCACAGAACTCAAACAGGTTCTCTCACACCTGGCTGGCAGGTTAAAAATCTATCAACACGTCTAAATCGAGCTGGGACCGACGGGCAGTCAGACAGACAGACAGACAGACAGACAGAGGATGTGTCCTCCAAAAGGTAGCTAGTAGATATCCTGGAAGGTTACTGGTGCCTAGTTGTGTGAGTAATAAAGTGTATGTTGTGTGTTTGGCTCATATCACCCTGAAGGCTACAGGTGAGATGAATGAAGGGATCTGTTGCCATTGAGCAGTGGCGGTGTCCAACCAGGGGCACCAGACATCAGGGTCGCATCGGGCCTTCTACGGGGTTGAACTTTGACCCCTGGTAGAATATATAAACCAGGGCTCATTCATTGAGCAGGGAGTTTGTCAGATCGAATACTGTTCTGAAATGTTGACAGTAATAGATCAGAGTCTTGAAGTAAATACAAATCAATAAATATTACTTCACGCGGCCAGGGCAACAAGCGATATTACTACAATAAAACTATATATTCTATACAATAAAAATATCTATATCAATATATAGATGTATATATATATATATATATATATATATATATATATATATATATATATATATATATATATATATATATATATATATATATATATAAATATAGATATACATGTATATGTATTCTACTTTTGCTACCAAAACACATAAGCACTAGCAGAGCCAGAACCAGCATAGTCTTGTCGCTGCGCCCTCCTGAAAACTTTTTCCCAAGACCGTTTTCCCAAGTCGTTCACTTGTTCCCTAATTCCCTATGCAGTGACCACTGTGCAGTACACTGTTTGGGGAACAAGGCAGTGAATAGGTGGAGTTCAGATGCTACCAGTGTGACGCATGTGGGTCTGTCACCAGATGTACTGGAGGAACACAAACCAAATTCAAACCACTGTAATAAGTCTACGTTGGCGGTGCATCTTTGGTGGTGCATCACAGGATTTAAATAGTGAACTATTTAGGGAACCAGATTTGTACACTCAGATATCAGACAACACTTCAAAATGGTGATGGCCCAAATAGTGCTCTGTATAGGGAACCAGAATAGTGTGCTATGTAGGGAACAAGTGGACCCGTTGGGACACTCTGTGTGTATTTCTGTGTCGTGGTCGCATGGTGAATGAGTGCTGCATGCGGCCGCAGCGATTTGCTGCAGGGAGGGCTTTTATCTTGGAACACTGTCTTCGTCACTGTTTAGTTTCTATTTGAATGATTTATGAATCATCTGTTGATATTGCTGGTGTTTTTTACAGACGCTTTTATTTTTATTTGTTACTTTTCTTAAAGTTAACAGGATTCTTTTTACAACTTGGTTGAAAGATCTTTCTGTCTATTCTTCCATCTTTCCTGTCTGTTGTTAACCTCAGTGACAGACTGTATTGAACCTCTTCCAGATCTAACGTTTGGGACTCTTTAGGTCAAAAAGAAAGTGAGAAAGGAGCACACCTACATTTGACTGACAGCTCCTGAGAGCCAATGGCAGCAGAAGGGTTGTCCTCATTAGATTCTTGGATGTGTGTCGTGGTTGTATATCATTTAGATTTATACATATATATTTTATATGTATAGGTGTAAACTCTGATCTGTGGTGAGGTATCCTATTGTCTGTATATCCACTGCTTGAAAGTATTTATTGACTTGTTTACTCGTTGACTTATTTATTTATTTATTTATACACAGGCATACCTTAAGGTATTGTACAGCTGTGGGTTAAAACAGAGTATTGACGGCAATCTGTGAGCATATGTAAAGTATTTTAAACAACAAAAGGATTGTTCTGTTAACCGCTTGTTGTAATAATAATAATAATAATAATAATAATAATAATAATAAATACAGACGTATGACTGCTTGCCTCTGTTGGTGTCTTAAAAATCATAGTATTAAATACAATGAAATAAATCATAATGGTCCCCTTGACTTTTATTACTACCCTTGTATATCTCAACCACATGGAAAATTAAAAGACAAAACAAATACAATATTGCCACCGCATGGCTGAGAGTAATATTGCAACAACAACCCGTTTTAATTATAGTCTTGCATTTTCAGGTGTCACGTTTAACCACACATTAATAAACCACGAACAACACATGAACATGACAATGTTGCAAATAAAAAAAAAACACATGTGTAATAATATAATGGTCTCTTCCAAATAAACCCTCCCTGTTACTTAAAAAATAAGATTACTGGCGTCGGTTTAACATAATGTGAAAACAAGCTAAGTTAATATTTTGAGCATAAATCCCAAATAAATACAACGACTCACGCTTCTTATCCACTGGCCTGATATCAACTATTTTTCCAGGCAAACACCTTTAAATGAACTTTGGACCCAAAACGGTAAAACTGTTAACGCCATCAACAACAAAGTGAGTGAAGATTGGTTTAGCCAAGTGCGTCCCTTGCAGTACACCCAAGCCTCCATGAGGGGGCACTGTGTCTACGCTCCGCTCACAAGCCTACAGACTTGACCTACTTTTCAGCAACACGCACAACACACACTCCGATCCCCGCATTGACGCCCAAGACAGGGACGAGGAGGGAACAAGTTTTCACCGAGACCCGAGCGACGTAACCAGAAGAAAATGGACATGAAGAAGAGGGTATCTCTGGAGCTCCGGCACAGGGCGCCGGCTGATGTAAGTAGAGGCCGGCTTTGTGTTGCTAGTGGCCGGGGAGGGAGCGCTCCAAATCCGCGGGACCTCCACTCCTCACCCGGGGAGGAGGGCGAGCACATGGGCGCTAGAAACACCCCTGGGGCCTGGCTAGTGTGCGGGACGAAATGCAATCGGAAGTTTGTAAAATGTCAAATGTCCTGCATTGTGTGGCTAGATCGTGTAGTAGATCTCTTCTGGGATGAATGATTTAATAAATAAATCCCCAAGATGGATCCGTGGAGCTGTAACGTAGCGTCGCTTAGGGTAATGGCTCCTGTGGTCGTCAGGAGCCGTGGCGTTGTTGTGGCCTACTTCACGTTTTGTTTGTTCAATGTTCACCATTTAAAGCGAGTGATCAGGGTTTAACGTGACGTGGACGGCTGGTGACTGTGTACTAGTAGTTCGAGTGGTTATAATAGTTAGTTTAAGGGAAGAGTGCAGCTGCTCCAGACATTAGTCGGCACCGCAGCCATGCGCGGTAAGTCGCATGCTGTTAGCCACCATGGCTAACATGCCCCTTTTATATCCAATAACTTATCCATTTGACTCCCCAAATACACACAACGAGCTAAACACTCGCCGTTAGGGCCAGCAGTGTAAATAATGACACGTCTGTGGGAAATAAAACGATGGGATTTAGTTCGCGGGCCGCCGAGGTTATCGCGGCATTACATCACGTGGGCTGGGAGTTTACAAACAGCGCCTCGGTCAGGACGCGTTCCAATAGCGAACCACCGAGCCTCGTTCTCCCTGCAGGTAGATGCGCCAGGACGCGTTCCAATAGCGAACCACCAAAGCGTTCCCCCTGCAGTCTGATACGCTGGTGGATTAGGACCCGGTCCAATCTACCAACACTACATTCTCCTGGTTAGGTAGCAGCGACGGGATCGGTCCCAATGGGAAACTTTCAAATGTGCTGATTTGCAGTACATAAACCTTTGGCGTATTTATTTTATATAGTTTATGTTATGAAGTTCAGATCAATTCATTTGGGGGGGGGGGGGGGTTCTTAAGCAATGAGGCAAAAAAAGAACAATATATTTACTTTGACAAACTGTC
The DNA here is from genome assembly GCA_036785325.1 of Urophycis tenuis. Taxonomy (NCBI): domain Eukaryota; kingdom Metazoa; phylum Chordata; class Actinopteri; order Gadiformes; family Phycidae; genus Urophycis; species Urophycis tenuis. The sequence continues at coordinate 70,972 of JAXIVH010000082.1, read as the reverse complement.
AGGCTAGCTCTCAGAATCAAAGTGTGGTTCTTTGGGGTTTGTACGTGCGGTGTGTAAAGGGTGTTCCAGGTGTACACAGTGGGCAGTTGTCTGTTGTCTATCAGCCGTGTGTGTTAACGGGTGCGTGTACCGTGTCTCCAGGTACAGGAGCTGGTTCTGGATAACTGCCGGACCAGCGAGGGCCGCATCGAGGGAATCACACAGGAGTTTGAGAACCTGGAGCTGCTCAGCCTAATCAACGTGGGCCTCGTCAGCGTGGCAGACATCCCCAAACTGGACAAACTGAAGAAGGTGAGCAAACGAGGACAAACACCCGACAGACCTGCGCGGTTTTGGTCTAGTTATGTCGTGTTTATGATCCGGCTGAACCCGCCTCTCTGTCCCCCAGTTGGAGTTGAGTGACAACAGGATATCAGGGGGTCTGGAGGTGCTAGCGGAGCGGTTGGTAAACCTCACGCACCTCAACCTCAGTGGGAACAAGTTCAAGGACATCAGCACCCTGGAGCCTCTGGTGGGTGTAGCTAAGCTGCTGTTCATCTGATAATCCATACTATAAATCATCTGCTCATCAGTACTCGACTGCTAGCAAGGGTTGGCGAATGCACAGCTACTCAGCTGTAATGTGTGGTTAGCTTAATGTGCTAACCACCTCTACTGCTCGTGTTAATTGCCTGATAACTATTGCCATTATTGGCTATCGTTAGCTTAATAGGTTAATCGATACTCTGCGGCTAGCAAGAGTTTGTAGTTGTGCTAACCGCTACTCAACTGTAAGGTATATTTGTACCACTTGTGTTGACACTGTGAACCTAAATGCATTGTGGGTGAGCAGAAAAAGCTGCCCCAGCTGAAGAGCCTGGACCTGTTCAACTGCGAGGTGACGAACCTGACAGACTACAGGGACTCCATCTTCCAGCTCCTCCCTCAGCTCACCTACCTGGACGGCTACGACGTCGACGACTGTGAGGCGTCGGACTCTGACGGAGAGGGGGACGGCGTGGAGGACGAGGAGGACGAAGGTGAGGCCGCTCTTCCTCGCCACGGTCTCTTAGCCCTCTTCTCGGTGCATTCGGTTAGCGTAGTCTGTTTGCACACTCCCATAGCATAGCCCAGTGGTCCTGCTTAGAATAGCCAGCTAGCACTCTTCGTAGCATCCCTGTGGGCGCTGTGTGCTAACGGGCTGCCGCTTCCTGCAGAGGGAGAGTCGGAGGACTTTGAGGAGGAGGAAGATGAAGACGAAGAGGATGTCGTGGCCGTGGAGGAGGATGACGACGACGACGACAGTGCGGACGATGAGGTGAGTCGCGGCGGAGGATTGGGGTGAGGGTGGAGGTATGGTGGAGATGGAGCGGGGAAGGGAGGAGAAGTGGGGGGTGCTGACCGTGCTTCCCTTGCTGCCGCAGGACGGCGAGGTAAACGGAGATGCAGACAGCGACGAAGACGACGATGCAGACAGCGACGAGGATGAAGGTGGGTGCCTGTTGCTTTGGGATCCTTTTGAGCTGAGCTGGGGGGGGGGGGGGGGGGGGGAACGGTTCTGGTACACGGCTGGTACACATAGACATCACACACAGCGACCAGATGGTTCCACCACAAGACTGTGGGGTGTGTGTGTGTTGGGAGGCAGGCTGTAACACTCACGCACACACTGGAAGACATGTTGACCTGTTTACTGACACGCATTTGTTTTCTAGATGAAGATTCGTCTCCTGCAAAGACTGAGAAGAGGAAGCGGGACCCAGAAGATGAGGAAGAAGAGGAAGAAGATTGATGACCAGCCAGCCCCCTCTCCCCGGCCCCCTGTCACCTCTGACCTCATGCCCTATCTGACCCCTGCCCCCTCTGGGCTGAGTTCCACTTCTTTCTAACTCACCTGAGATTTTGTCATGGCAACATAGTAGCCGTTCCCCCCCCCCCCCCCAGTCTGTCGCTACCCGTTCACTTCCTGTGTCATGACTGTTGCCAGGCAACAAGCGATAGTTTTCCCCACATGGTTCTGTTTATATTCTCCATGACTTTAAACGGAGGTCATGACCTGGGAGTTATTCAGAATGGAACACAGCCCTTATTCCCCCCCCCTCCTCCTCAACACATGCACATACACACATACACACAAACACACGCACACACACATACACACACACTTTGATTCCCTGTATTGAGCTACTTGTGCCCCCTCGCCCCTCTGACGTCACTGGCCTGGGACCAGTGTTTGTGACATCACAGATGCTGGGCCAGTGTTTGTGACATCACAGATGCTGGGCCAGTGTTTGTGCCATCACAGATGCTGGGCCAGTGTTTGTGACATCATAGATGCTGGGCCAGTGTTTATGACATCACAGATGCTGGGCCAGTGGTTTGTGACATCACAGATGAGGGTGCTGCCAGCGGCTCAGTGCAGGAAGCCCCTCCTGCTTTTTAAAAGAGTTATTTTTTCAGAGTATTAGTTTGTTTCTGGTGATTGTGTGTGGTGTACGGTCCCCTGTGGTTTCTCCACCACTTCATTTGACTACTTGTGGTTGTAATTTTTTTTTTTACTTTCTGTAAGTTAAATGGAAAAACAAACAAAAAACCTATAAATGGACTTTGTAAATAAAATCTTAACATTGTGCTCCTGTTTTGTGTCTTCTATTTGAACGTTTAAATGGTGGACACTTCATCCCCTGGTCTGGTAACTGACGACCAGTCAGAGAATAATGATCACAGAATACATGATGTTGGTCTCTCCATGTTTAATATGCGATCGGTGATATTTCTGAATACATTGGATCAACTTGCTGGTACGACAGTTTGCTGGGGAGGAACAGGATGTTTAAACGACACATGATAGCATGATCAATAACCGGGTGAGCCTCTTCTCAGCTGTACCAGTCGGAGCTAGAGACAACTCTGTAGTTTGACTGTTTATCCTCAAGGCCGAATCAGTAAGGTTGAATCTGATTGGTCAGCAGGAGGTCCTCATGTTCCTGCTGTTCCTGATCTCCATCTCCAACTGAGTGATCTTCTCCTGTAGAAACCACAGAACCAGCTGGTTAGCACTTCAGACTAATCTAACTCATCAACTCATCTCTGGGGGGTGTGTATGTTAGAACCTCTTTCTGGCTGAGTTCCTCTCTCAGTTCTCTGATCTCCTCCTGCTGTTTGTAAAACACCTGGAGGAGCTGCAACACACACACACACACACACACAGTTACACCACAGGTGCACATATCTGCATAGTTTATCCTCTTATGTCGTGCACTTGTGACACACTAACACACTTACTACACATGTACATAAATACACACTACCACTACACGTGTCCGTAGTTCCACACTAACACACACACACAGGGTGCAGGTGCGCGGCCACCTGGCTCTCAGTGTGTGGGGGAGGGGTCTCCTCTGGCTCGCAGCAGTGAGGGATGATGCAGTAGGCCCTGGGCAGAACCTGGGTTTCGTCTGGCTGCCAGCCCCACAGATCACTGCCCGTCCTGGGGTACTTGGCATCCTGGTAGGCCTCCTGCTCCTGGAGGAATGCCTGGCAGAGGAAAGAGGACGGATCACCCCAACCCGGTGGACTGTACCAATAGATCGTATCAATCCTGCAGCTGTGTTGGACACCCCCACTTGTGACTTCACAAACGGGTATATTTTGTCAAATCTGACAGAGATCTCCACCTTGTGGTAGCTTAAGTGACGTTACCTCTTCAACTGGCTTCACTTCGTGGCGGACGACCACAAGGCCGACGGAACGGACCTGGGCGTCCAGCTGGGTCTCCAGCCCGCGGTCAGGGGGAGTCTCTGAGTAGGGGTTGGCCAATCTAGTCCCAGGCCTCAGGGACATCAGTACAGGGCCTGGTCAACACAAGCACAATGGTCATTTCTTCTACTGTCCTGTACGTTCTGCTTTGAAATACACGGTTCTCATCTGGGGTTAGTAAAGACCGGTGAAGGGGAGCTGTCGGCCATGTTGGCTCCAGTGCTGACCTCTGTTGAATCCAGAGAGCCACTGTTGAGCCGTCATGGAGGCAGAGTTTCCTGCGGTCAGCGGGTACAGGTCCTCCGGGAACACACCTGACTGGGAGAAACGGTCACTCTCTTTCTCTCTTTCCTCCTTCATGGTCTCTGATCTCTCTCTCTCTCTCTCTCTCTCTCTCTCTCTCTCTCTCTCTCTCTCTCTCTCTCTCTCTCTCTCTCTCTCTCTCTCTCTCTCTCTCTCTCTCTCTCTGACTCCCACCATTCAATTACATTAACGATACCTCAATTAAATTTCCATTCAATCTCTGAAGAGCTTCATTGGCATGGATACCAAACCCTTGCCCTCCTTTTGGTCTACGTGTGCAGT